>VMKM01001217.1:0-166438 GCA_008360985.2 Macquaria ambigua | reverse complement strand
TTAATAAGTTGGTGCCTGCTCCATCAGATAACGACTGGCAGCTCAGTCTTCTCCTAAACAGTCACATATTAATTGACAGCTCCAGTGCATTGTAGTTCTGATTACTTATGTTGACAGTAGAGTCAGTAGAAGGCAGGAAGGTACCGAACACCTCAAACCTGCCATTGTTGTCTTCTTATGCCACACACAGTGTTGTAACAAACTAAGCCATGGAGGACAGCTTCAAACTTTAGCACTACTCCTGATCAAGTGTCCAAAATGGTAACCTGAGGTTTTGGCCTTGGGGGGGGGAAAGCTGGGTAGGGATTAGAATAATACCTAAGTAGCTTTCTGAAAATTGAACCCTTGAGTAGGAAAGGAATATGGTGTCCTTAGGCAAGAGTGTGACCCACGCTCTGCTGCTGAATGCTCACGCTCAGACTTGTTGTTTGTTCATCCAGGCAGCCCACTCCACAGTTGTTTCAGTGTGACACACCAGGATGTGACAGACAGAGTGACAGCGTGAGTAACTAATTGAGACGGGATGCAAAAAAAAAAAAGATCCTCTGAGCCTTAAGTAAATGGAAGTGGGAGAATGCCCTCGTCTCCCAGCACCCCCCACCCCTCGTGCACACACACACACACACACACACACACAGAGCACTATCCCTGCTCAGGGCATCTCTATCAATGTTAATTAGCTGAGCAATGATTAATATAGAAGCTAAATGAAGTTATTTCATGTAATCGGCGTTTCCTTTGAAAGATCATTCATTATGTCAATAAAACTCTGAATTCCTTTAAGACAACGTTACAGCGAGAGGGGAGAGGTGATGGAGCTGAAAGACTGAAAATGAAGAAACGCAGCTATGAAGAATGTAGTCTGCAAATGACCAAGTTCCCCACACAGGCCCAATTTATTCATTCATGACAGAGATTTTCTTTCAACTCTTTCATTTGAACCAAAATGCCCTTCTCCACAGTTTCCTCTCTCACTAACACTGATTGATAAATGTTCACACAAGTACTTGTACCTCCAGTACATCCGTGTGTTTGGCATTTTCTGCTGCAGGTTGTTCATCAGTTGTCATCGAAGCACACATTTAGACAGACTAAAACAACAAAATGTAGATCCAAAAACTGGCGTGCAAAATCACTATTCTAGCAGTGTCCTACAATTAGCATTCAGAAATATGATAAAGCTTATCATGACATATCTGTACTCAAATTATTTGTAACTAATTTTCATCTATCAACCCAGTAACACATGTAGAAAACTAAATGCAACATCAATTTGAATTGACTTAAAGGGTAATTCTGGTATTTTTAACCTGGGCCCTATTTTTACAAATCGTGTTTTCTAAATGAGCCGTGAACGGGCTGCAATGGCTGCAACGTAATCCTCGCAGGCAACTGCACCAGTGAAAAGTATGTCCACTAAAAGTGCTTGTTTTTGCCACTGACAGGCTCGGATTGTTATTTGAAGTGTCTGACAACATTATGGAAAGGATCCCTACAGAGACAGACCTTTTTGTTTAACCAGAAACACCGTCGTCTTCCTGCTCACTCACCTCTCGCGAGATTTCAGAGCGAGACTTTTCCTTGAGCGAGACTTCTGTTTCTGTCACGTGCACTCAAAACATCATCTTCCTGACTTGAAATGCACCAGTTGCATTTAGACTGCTGCCTCTGTAGTAAGGAAGAAAGTATATTATGGGTGGAGCACAGCATTGGCCACCGGAGGCAGTGCAGCACAAAGACTCGAAAATCTAACTTTCCAATGTTTCAGCTCTCTTGTAAATCAAGAGCAGCAATCAGTAGATTAAAACTGTTGCCACTGTCAGCGTCTCTGTGCCTGATTTCCTCCTCCTCCTCCTCCTCTCTCTCTCATCATCGCTGCTATCAGATGACCTCTCTTCCACGGATGGCACAAGAGCAGACACTGACAGCTTCATAATTCTCCTGACAAACAGCTCAGTAAATGATCACTTTGCCCCAATGTTAACTGCCAGAGTGGATGTAAAGCACTCAGACCCAGGAATGAAGCCAGAATTTAATTTCAGCAAACTGTGTGCTCCATCTAGATATACTTTTATTAAGAAATGAAAGCTGCTAATTTTAGATACAAGCAGTGTAAATGCACAGACAGCTAATGGAGTTCCATTTTAAAGAGGCCTTTTCCTTTTGGGGGCTTTTAGAATCTAATCTCAGCCTATTGTCAGGATGGTCAGGGTGTCTAATCACCCTTAACCTTGCATCAGTGCCATAACCCCCTTCCTTTTCCTTGCCCTCCAACAATTTAAACATCATTTTAACATAATAACGGGACTTTTAGCATCATAGTGAATGCACCTTCTACCAGAATCACCACAACTAATGGGATCTAATCTATATAATAAGGGACATTAATATATATGCAAATCAGCTGAGGCTACATCTCTCAGGGGGGAGATAGACTGAGTTGGCATACACTTGTATCATTTCTGTCACGTGTCACTTAGTTGTTAATTACTGTTAACATTCCTAAAATGCAAATATGTACTGCAGCACATGTATCCTTAAGTAATAATGTTCTGGGAAGAAAAAGGCCCCCTTCCCCCCTTGAAGGTCCAGCAGTGTGGGGGATTTGAGGCACTGGGGGTTGAGGGCTGCAGGTCGGCTGTTCAAAGCCACTCTGTGCATTGTTGGGTAGTAGGGGATTAGGTCTCTCCAGGCTGCAGAATTTGCTTTCTAATTAAAAGGGATAAGATGTAGAAAAATAGTGAGGGGCATTACTACTGTAGAAAAGAAGGGGGTGGAAAGGAGAAATGCTGAAAAGAGGGGATAGAAGTTTGTAGTGTCACCACTGGTGTTTGATCACAAGACTAAGCAAGAGTTACCAACCTCTTGTTCTGACTCTCACTGCCCATTTTCTTTCCACTCTGCACTCCATCTCCAGCCTCCAACTCATTAACTCGCCACACACTTTGAACCTCTATTGTTATGTGGTGGTGGTAAACATGCATTAATATTAGTTGACAGGCTGCAGAAAGTAAGAATGTTTCTGTTTCAATCTCTTTGTTCATAACATGTAAAACCTTATGCAGGAGAATTAAACATCACTCAGTACATTATCCTGTTAGTTACCATAATAAATACAGAGTTAACAGAAAGAACAACTGACTATAGCACTTCATGTATTGTGTGTAATGTAAGAAACTTGGGCATTATTGGCTTCACTACGACATAAACAAAACAGATAAAAATAAGTGGTGGAATGCAACTAAATAGATTTACTCAAGTACTGTAGTTAAGTACAGTTTTGGGGTACTTGTAGTTAGCTTGAATATAAAAATTTGTATGCTGCTATTAGGAATAGTTTTTGTGATATATGCTTATTTTTTCTTTCTGGCGGAGAGTTAGATGAGAAGATTGATACTGCTGTCATATGTGTCCCTTAAATTTTAGGCTAAAGCCAGCAGCCAGTTAGCTTAGCTTAACATAAAAGACTGAAAACAGGGGGAACTAGCTAGCCTGGCTCTGTCCAAAGGTAACAAAAATCCATCTGCCAGCACTTCTAAAGCTCACTAACTAACATGCTGTATCTTTCTTTCTTTAATCAAAACAAAAATCGAAATGTAAAATTGCAAATTCGCTGTTTTTTAGCGGGTTGTGCTCCTAGCCAAGAAACTGTACACTACATTTATCTGACCGCTATGGGTTTTTTGTTTTCCAGATTACTACGCTTTTACATACAAAACATGTGATCATCTTTATCTTTATAATATTTGTTAAACGGGACCTAACAGTAGTTAAAATAGCACCACCTCAAACCACTACAACAGTGAAATGCCATTTTATTTTGATACTTTAAGTACATTTTTCTAATAATACATTTGTAATTTTGAATAGACTTTTACTTGTAAAGGAGTATTTCTACACTGTGGTATTGCTTTGAGGAGTACTGGGTTGAAGTGAAGTGTTAAGGATCTCCAGAATATTTAAACACTTTATTTGAGCCACTTAACTGTATAAAACTAAACCCAGGGGGCTGGTCTGTGACCCAGCATGTGTTTTTATTTAACCCTTTATTCCAGTGTCCATCCCTCCTTCAGTCAGCAGGCTGCTGTTTTGTTACCTTGTCCTCCAGCAGGGGTCCAGCTCTCCCCAGGCACCTTACAAACGAAGCCTGAGTTTTAAGCACTCGAGGCTTGCTTATTTTCCCCTGAGCCCTGGGAGGTTAACGACCTGCCAACGACATGCCAGTGGAGAACAAGACCTCCGCCTGACTCCCCTCCTCTCTTGGCCAACCCCCTTACCAGCGCACATGCACCGGGGTTTTGTGGTTGTTCTGCACCAGCACAAACCCCTCTAAAACCTTCAAGCTCTGGAAACTCCATCTCAAACAGAGCTCATTTCTTGGTAGTGTCTGGTTGCGGCAGTACCCCCCCACACCACCACCACTACCTCCTCTATTTTTACCAAGCTCCATGAAGCTCTCACCTTTTACTCCCAGGCAATCCGATCCTATTTGGAGTGTGTGACGAGGGCCATTCTCCATCACCTCACTGATCAAGAGCCCCCCTGTAAAGCGGGCCCAGGGATGAGCAGGTACAGATTTGGGGAGAAGAGGGAGTGGGGCATGTAGTGAAAGAATCTGCAGTGAGCCAAGGAGAAGATTAAACGGCGGCTAACCGTCAGTACTCCTCTAACCCCCCCCTCTCCCCCTCTCTCCAACACTCCCTTCTACTTCACTGGTGTCCTGAGGGGGAGTACCAGGGGGAGGGAGGGGAGCAAGAAAGCGAGGGGAGGCCAGTGGCACAGTGGTGGCTGAGCCATCTTGTCATCATAGCAGGACAAGCACATTCAACCGTGTCCTCTGTACCCTCCCATCTTATTCCAGACACTGTATTGCCCTCCACTGAAATCCATCAAAACCCCTCTCTCGGCCCCTGCCTCCCCCCTTGTTGGAAGAGTGCTCTCCGCTGGTGTCTTTTCTTTTTTTAAAGGGCAGAGATGAGTCCTGGGCTCTGCAGTCTTTCCAGGCGTCCAAATTAATTTGCGTCTGGGCAGCAACATAAGCAGCACGGGGCTATTTGATGAGAGTGTAGGGCAATGACATGCACTGGCAGTCACGCCTTGATCTCTTGCTTTCTTTCCTCATCACTTTCAACCTCACCTTAGTGCCAGACTCATGCCAGCCTCATCCACATGGGTGGCACATAGACCAATGACTGCGAATACACTGCAAATCTCTGCTCAAGTGTTTGTGGGGGGTTTTTTGTGCAAGTATCAAATATCCTTCTTAATAAAATCTTAAATTACCAAACCACTAAAACCACCAGCACCCAAAAAAAAAAAAAAAAAAAAAAACACTCATAAACTGTATTGTCCTCACAGCAAATAAAATGAGGATGTACCGCACTGAGCAATTTCTGAAAATCCCTCTGCTAATTTTCTGATCAATACCTCAAGAACAGATCAGTTTCATAATAATAAACACACTAAGGACATCTACAAAACAGCATTCCTTTAGTTTGATAAATGGATGTCAAAGTGAACTTAATGCAATTTGACATGCATTTGAAGTTGTGATCCAAAAAGGGGACCACAGTTAATGCCTAATTAGCGTCCCTAAATAATAAAGCAACTTAGACTAATAATTATTGCATGTACCCATTCTACCAGTTGCACTGACAATTAACCTTTCTCAACTGGTGATTCGCAATTTGAGTAAATCCTGTTATCAGCAAATATAACACATGGCATACACACACATACGCGTTTCAAACAGCACTCAAGGAAATCTGTGCAGTGTTTACGGTTGGAAACCAGAACAACAAAACAAACAGCAGATATCCACTTTCAGTAAACACCACCCAACCACTTATACAGGATCTTCCCAGTGGCTTAGAGTGGGTGGGGAATCAACTTTAGGTGGCTGCTGTGGATGTCATTGAACTACTTGTGTTTACGCAGGCTTAATATTGCCACGACAAGGTCTCTTTAAACACACAACGAATGCTTCAGAATGTATCAGGTCAATTCTGCTCGAGGGTGTAGTTTTATAAATGCCTGGCGTTGCTGTCAAAAAGCTGGCAATTCAAATTTTAGAGCCTAAAGAGAGGTGGAAGAACTGAAGTAACATGGAGCAGTGACGGAGAACCTGGTTGTCTCTGCTGCTGCTGTTGACCACTGTTCAAATAACAAATGCAGTCCAAGTCTCTGATATTAGATCACTGGAGCCAAAAACACAATTACCCAGAGACTAAATAAAGGTGAAGAGATTCAGGATTGAGCATTCTCCCAAAATGTCTCTCCCTCATCCCAATTTGGCAGCACTTGGCTTGTTGCCCACTCACATTGTGTGGACGGCCCTGCCACTGTTGCCATGGGGATGTGTGGACCTGCGCAGGCCCTGAAGGCAGAATGGTCTGGTGGTGAGGTGGGGGTTATCATCAGCAGCAGACTCCGCTGGGCCCCCATCCAGAGGCCTGGGTGCAGGAGGAGCTGTGAGGCAGTGGAGGTACCCCCCACCACCCCCAAATCTCTGCAGGGCCTCTCTCCTGGTGGATGCTGCCGCTGTTTCGAACCCAGCAGAGGCTCTGAGATGGGACTCAGTAGTGTAGGGCTCCGGCCTGTCCACTGGGGGTCGGCTGCCTGACTCCCGTAAGCCTGGGCCAGACGGGGTGGGCTGGGGTGGGAAGGGGCCAGGCGAGGCGAGCTGGACTGTGGCCCAGTGCGGTGACTGCCTGTCTGCCCAGGCGCTGGGCCACGCTGCCACTCCTCCCTGGGCTCGTGCCCCTGCACTTGGATTTCAAAGGGATGTGACAGGGGGACTGGCTCTCCCTCTCCATTGCAGGGTCCCTGCCCCACCAACTTCTCCAAGCCCCCCCCCCCAAACAGCTTTCAGCCCCCACTCTCTCCCAGCCCCCAAATGCCCCTCCAACAGCTTTTCTGTTTCAGCCATGAACCCAGGCTCCCTCTCACACTGTGCCATTCCCACCACTGCTGCCTCACATTTGGGAGGAGAAGGGGGAGGTTGTGCTGCTACACTGCACCCATCTGCCCCATGTCTTTCCATGCTGTGGACCATGATGCTGCAGCATGGCTCTCTGGGCGCCGTAAAGACTTTGGCAAGTACACTGGGCCTTCAAGCACCCCTCCCTTTGTACTCTCCCTGTCCGCCACTTGCACACACTGATGCACACCATCTGATTTAAAATGTACTTACACAAAAACTAGTGCATGTGATCATGCTCATGTATTGGAGAGACAGATGGTGGTTAATACAGACGGATAATTTACACTGAAACTGTGAAACAATAATATGTCTAAAATGCACTGACTTCACTTTAAGCTACCTCAGCTACGCCCACTGAACGCCAAGCCATCTGAGAAAGATCTGAGTCAGATGCGGTGCCACTGTGTCTGTGTGGCAACCGGCTCATTCAGCAACTGGCCCATCATCAGTAAGCATCCTACAAAACCGAAATGACACTGACAGGCTGCGTTTCAATTGGCTGAGATCTCCTTTTCTCTCTCTCTCTCTCTTCCTCTATCTATCTAGGTTTCTCTCTTCATCGCTCCCCGCATGGCATTTCTCTGGCAGGTCCTCCAGTGAAATTCCTCCCCTCCTGGTCTCGGCATTCCCGCAGCCAGCCTCCCTGCCTGGGCAGAGCGGAGTGGCTGGGGTTGGGTGGGATGGCGCTCCCCCCGAACTGGTCCCAAGCTACGGCTACTACTCCAGCCCACAACACATTCCTCCAGCCGCTGACCAGTCCCCCCAGCAACCAGGAGAGAGGTGAAGAGAGGAGGGACGGAGGCTTAGTGGTGGTTTGTTTTATATTATCTGCTGGGCTTCTACTTGGGCATAATACTGGTTAAAAAATGTCCATAAAATACCTTGCAGGAAACAGCTTTTACTCATCATGTTCTTGACTGTAGACAGCTCTCAGATCATCTTGAGTGATCAATTTATTTGTATTTTCTCTACAAAAGGTTTAGTTCAATGAAAAGCCTCCTCCTCCTCCTGCTCAACAAGGTGCAAACGGAAAGCTGATGTTTCTCAGCGTGTTAACAGACTACGCTCCTCTCCACATCTCAGTCCTTTACAGAGATGTGATGGGGTGCGTATCGCAGCCTGCCAGTCCAAAGTTGCTCCTGGACAGCTCAAGTAGCAGTAGGACAGGAGCCGGACGGTCCCCTCCTCCGCTCCCTCCTACTTCTCCCCCAAGCCGAGCCAGGCGCTGTGTTTACTCTCCTAATTACAGGGGAGGGGCCGGCTGACAGGCGAGCCATCACAGATTCCCCACAGGCCCGGGGCTGGGAACGCTACAAACACCCGCCGCTGTCTCCCAAATGTGACGGCAATGTCCAACTGTCACGGGGGAGCCTTCACTGGCAAAACCCAAGGGCCCAAAGAGAGATATTAAAGACATGAGAGGAATTGGCAGAGTTGGCACTAACAGGGGGTACGCTTGAGAAGTCGAAGTGGGGAGCTGGGGGCATCGCCAAAGTGTCATTCAAAGCAAAGTGGGGTTTGGACAGGGCACAAACACTGATTTACACACACACACACTGCTCTCGCTCTTATCGAACTAAGGCGGAAGAGTCTCATGCACGAAGCAGTGGAGCCACCAAACCATGTGATGGACCATTTTCGTAAAGAAAGTTAATCCGCTGGATAACATTATTCACTCCCTCTGGACTATCTAAAACCACATAGTTACGACTCTTTTTGCTATTTCAATAAAACACCTGGCCAACAATTATTTGGGGGTTTTGCAAACACACACCACTCATTTTAATGGCAAAGGGGCATGATATTTAAAGCCCTCCTCCACTCAAAAATATGTTTTGCTTATTGTTACTTCACTGGGATGTTTTACCTTCACTGAGCAGAATGATGCATGTGCAGTTTGACACTTGAAGACTGTTTTCACATTAATTTGCTGAAGGGGAAACGTTTCTCTGTGCTCACCTCAAATCTGAGTTTAATTTTGTGACGTCATAAAGAGTCTAGAAGTCAATCACGGTCCAATATGCAACTTACACACGTGTGATGTGTAAAACTCGAAACCTCCAGTGCACAAACACTGAGAATTGACTTTTCAGTGAAGTACGAGACATCTTGTGTCCAGCAGTTAAACCTTTTGAAATTAACAACATTTGCATATTCGTAGCTTCTGGATTTTTCAATTCGGGAGAAGGAGTGGATGTAATTTTAAGAATTTCAAACAAGGTAACTTTTTTTTGAGGAAAAACTGTATCAGACACAAATTATTATCCAAAGCTGAGTATTTTATGTGTTGTAAAAACATGTCTGGAGGGGGCCTTTAAAACTGGACTCATTAGACTTGTATTTTATTTAATACTACAAGTACAAAATAATACAGCCGCACAGTTTTCAACCAGTATGAAGCACTGTACAAGGCATGATGCTTATTATCTATGACTGTGGCTTTGATAAAATATACAGTGAGTTTAATAAACTGTACCTACAGTGTGTGTGAGCATGTACACTAACCCTCCTCCCAGGGAGGTATAATCCACTGGAGGTTGTAATGCTCCGATGCTGTTGGGGGGTCTGAGAGAATCCCTCTGGAAGCATGATGGCTGACCCTATCACATATTCAGGTCAAATAAACAAAACAGTGTTGCGAGAAAGGTTAAAACGGAAGAATCGTCTCCTCGCCGGCTCTCCCAACCAACGGCTGAGATCGTCCCGTTCCCTGCCGGCAACACACACCTCACCCCCAAGAGGCAAGACAAGAAAACCATTTGATAAATCATGAATAGTCACAGTTGTGCAAGTGCTGTGACCATTTCTAAAATTTATTATGGGGATTACACACAAAATCACACAATGTAACATTTTCAAATGTGTTATGAATGCCTCCCAGAATCCAATTCAAATCCTAGGTTACCAAATAAGCCTGAACAAATCCCCCACATTGAGTTCTTCCTCCTTTGAAGACTTGAGAGGTCCGGTCTGCAGGGCAGGTTTTACCACGCCATGCAGACACCTCAGCACACAGAGGAGAAGCCTACTGAGCAGGTGGTGGTTTGACAATGATAGTCTTTATTTGCATTTTTTTAAATTACTTCCAAGGAGGCAGAGAAGAGAACAGTAATCTGATAATAAATAAATGTAATTTAATTCTTCAGCAGTGACACCAAAATATAACATCAATTAAGAGTTATATCAAGTTGCAAAATGAGAACATGTTTTTTAAGAAGACTATCCAGACTGTGTGAAGATGAGTTCTTTACACAGTTCAAGTTTAACGTTGAGGCAGCAGAGTCTTCTCCCGTCTTATATTTGTCCTTGTCTGTTTTTTCCACCAGTCTTGACTTTGCCTCCTCATTGATGATCTGAAGGCGAGTGTGTTTAATTGCATCCGTTTGTTTGTTGGCGAACTCCTGCACAAACACAACACAAACAATTATGGCACTAATTAAAAGGCATGTCATATTAATGGAAAGAGCAAACTTGGCAAACACACACGGCCGCGGCATTACCGAGGCACCACATTTGAATTCACGGAGAAAATGTGTGTGGAAAATAAACCCGTAATTTCATGATCAGCACACCTTTTCATTACCGGAGTACAGCCTAAAAAAAAACAGAATACAGACTCATTCAACAGCATAAGCATTTGCTGTAATCTTTTTAAGCAGAACTTTGAACCAAAACTAAATTTGTAACATTGTGAATAATTTAAGAGATAAAATCCCAGATGCAGAGTGCTGCCTGGTGAATCTGTCTGTGCCTCTGTGTCAGTAAACTCTTCCGAAACTGACACTGAATGGGGTTTGTCCCCCTTTAATCCCTGGGGAGGAGACTGAATGTGTTTTGATGACCTCTAGGGTCAGTTACATGTTACATTACACAAAGGTTTAGCTCCTTTGTGATAAGGGGACAGCGTGAGGACAGCCCTCACTTTAGACACCTTGCTCACTACGCAGTGCACCTTTTTTTGCAAAGCAGCAGCAGCAGCAGCAGCAACGTATCCATCAAACCTGCCAGGCTAATTAAAATACAGCTTGTGATTATCCTACTTCAGCTCTCTCTCTCTTTCTCTCGCTCTCTTTCTGTCACCCACACACTCACAACCAAACACACACCGCATATCTATCCACAAGAATTACCTTCTTTAACCAGGTTTTTTTTAAAAAGCACTGAAAAATCAATCAACTTTGCTTAGTGCTATACATGATTCTAAATTAAATAATAAAGAATTAAAAAAACATTATTACTACATTTGTATGACAGCTTCAATTTTTCAGTAAAAATAAAGAAGTTTAAAAGTGGTTGCAAGTTGTGCAGATCTCAAGAATGTTTTTAGCTAATAGTTGAGGTATTAATAATAACTTTGTGTTTAATAACCAAAAAGAAAATAAGGGGAAAAATAAACAAGGTTGATAAAAGTAACTCTACAGTATATTCTTGTTTTAAAGCCAAAAGGTACTATTGACTTAAATCCCAAATGCAGAAGGAAAAGCTTTTCTTGACATTACAGATTATCAGCATTTCTATATGAATTGGATTTATTGGATTTTATTCCACCCGTTTTTTTTTTTTTTTTCTGGCTCTTTTTTTAAGCTCAGAATGAATTCCACCAACACATTCCTCATCTTCAGCCATGCGAATATCAAACAAGGAGGGAAAGAGGCAGAGGAGAGGAGAGGAGAGCTGCCTAGATAGTTAGATGTATATATATATATGTGGTAAATATGCAGCTTTAAATTCAGACAACTCACAATCATTTAGCAAAAAAATAAATAAAAATAAAAACAACATTTAAAACCTTGGGCTGTTGTGTTTTTATTTGTTCCATTTAATTTTAAAAACATACACTCATCCATTCTATAATGTGCTGATTATTTCTTTTTATGCCTGGATAAGGCGCAGAGCAGGAAGAGAAGTGGGGCTGCATGCAGTAATTATCCAATGTTGAAATAAGATGTTTCTTTTTAGGTCTATCAAACAAAAGGTCAAACATCCAGGCCTGTCCATTGTATTAGTAAAGATGTATAGGCTACGCATTAACTGGTAGAAATCACAGGTTGGAGCAGGCCTAGTGAAATCCTCACCCTCAGGTTGAGTGTAGCAGAGGCGGAGATAAAAGCCGTCGTCGTCAATTAGCCGGGAGTCAGTGGGAGCGCTGCTCGCCAGAGGCGTTTAACTCCTTCTCCCTTTAAACGTCCTTTTAAGATACAAAGTCCCTGCGGAGGGCCTGGCTTTACAGTTTAATAAATTATTTAGCAATTTAAACGGTGAGATCCAGCAGATAACAGCATCACACGTCATGATTTTCCACGCAGCAGTTTGAAAGTCTCGCGTTAGGGTGCATTACCATGCAGCTGCTAAAATATGAGGAAATATTTGCATATTCTTAAAAATGTAGTTTTTATCGGCAAACTGATTATTCCTGTGTTGCATTCAGAGGCTATAAAAGTTCGTCTTATGGGCCGACGTGTTAAAGACGTGAAAGTAAAAGAATATAGAACATTTTTTTAAGGAGCTATAAGTCTATTAATTTAAACTTTACATCCTGCGCTAAACATGATGATTTTTGGCTGGAGTCTGGTGGAGTCTGTCGCAGTAAAAATGTGGGAAGACTAAACCGTGACCTTTGTGATGGCCATATAGCAAACAGCAACATAATTAAAAATCCACTACCCAAGACTTAATCTTTACACCCGTCTGAAGCTGCCCTCTATGATATGTGACACGAATTTATTTCAGGAAAATTAAAATCAACATTAACAGGTGAGTTTATGTGATTTTACTCCACTTTTTCCATCCTATTAGATGACAAATTACATGTGTATTATCCGGCAGTAAAAACATAAATAAACATAAATAAAATCACATAAAATAATAAACAAACAGGGATACCTGAATGTGGGGCAGCTCTTCTCCTCCAAACAGGCAGACTCACAGCAAAACTTTTCCTCTGCTGAGATCAAACCTCATGTGTGGTTGTCAAAAGAAATCCAGGGTTATGATCCATTCAGCCGCTTCCTCTGATCGAAATCTGTCAAAAGAGATGTCACTGAGTTTGTGTAAAGTTGATCTAGTGTACCAGTTTGTGTGAGGCTGCAGCTCGGAGTGAAAACCAGTTTCCCCAGCAGCTGTCACTGCACCTTTTGACTCTGGCCTTCCGCACGAGCCACACAGAGAGGCAAATGACGATTCATAAAACCCACGGTCTGCCTGTGTTTATAAATCTAAATCAATATTCAAATCTGTTTGAAGTGAGCGGGTGTGTCCGTGCAAGCGCGCAGTGTATGTGTGTGTGTGACTATGTGTGTGTCTGTGTGTGTGTGAGTGAGTGTGTGTAGGTGTTCCACAAAGCCTCTTAAGATGATACATTTACCAAGCCGTGACAAAAACCCTCGGCATATTATTTTGAGATGGGCACGCAGGTTCAAAATTCAAGTGACATAGAGGAGGCTTTATTTGTCTCGTGCAGCTTGTAGGTCCTCCAGTGAATATGAAATAAGATGAATCCTGAACCAAATAACTATTATATCAATAACATCAAATAAAATATAACACATTAGTATTATCATCATTATTATTATCATTATTATTAGCCTATTATAATGATATTCCATTATGTTGCAACACAAAACTTCAGAAGAAATGTCTTGTAATTAAATCTAAAATAAAACAGGCCTACCTTCATATTTGTCTGTTATCTTATTTCGCATCTTCCTCTTGCAGAACGTGTTTCAGGTGAAATAAGTGAAAGTCGCTCTGCTTGTCTCCAACTGCACAACCGGCCTTCATCTGCCCCCCCCCCCCTGTCATTTCTCCTCATCTCTGGGTGTGTGTGAACTGCAGGTCCCGGTGCCTGTAAGTCCTCGACTGCTCGGTGTCTCTCGGTGGGAACTCTCCTGTAAATATTCGGGGTGTATTTCGGCGCAGGCCTGTGTGAGGGCTGATGGGAGCAGACTGGCTGGCTCTGTGGACGGGAGGACAGTTTTAAGAAAATAAGTCGCTCTAAATCCCCTTTTTTGCGACGCGCTGGAATGTGAGAGGACGGTGCAGCCTTCACATGGAGAGCCCTGCTTTAGAACAGGCGATTTTTTTTTTCTTCCTGTCTTTTTGTCACAGATTTCTTTTTCTCTCAAATGTTTAACACTTTTATACAACATACAGACCTATACACACTCATAAAGTCTGCAATTTCGTGTTAATATGCTTTAACATTCCTCGATTGTCTGGAACTTGTTTTAATGTTCTGATTTTAAAATAGAAATAACATTTTATGGACGGCTTTTACGCACTCAATGAAGATGAGTGATGCACTGGAAAATATTTTAAAAGTACGAGTATGTATTCACACCACTAATACATGCATTATATTTTCAGAAAACTCTTTATTTGCGCATATATTTCCCCTCTTCACCCCCCCAGCCTTCATGTAACTTTCCTCAGTTTAACGCACCCACTGGATAAGAGCATGTCAAATATAAAATGTAATAAAAAAGGTGACTAAACTGACTTTTCCTCGGTTTAAACTCCACTTCTCGTCATCCACCGGCATACCGTTTATTTATTATCAATGCACTTTCTCTGCGGTGGGATGGGGATGTTGTCAGTCGCCCTCTCGCTGCCATTGGCTGAGGACTGTGCGTCAAAAAAGTAGCTGGAGACATTTGTTTCCCAGAAAGAAAAAAAAAAGAGAAAAAAAACCCTCATCCTCCCCACCGGTGTGAGAGACGGAGACAGAGACAGACCTCAGCTCAGTCCTGCGGCTCCTATTGGCTGGCAGTTTGTACAAAATCCAACTCAAACCACTTCACTCACAACACACCAACAAATCCTAAAGGCGTACATGCAGCCTCCTCCTCCTCCATCACTCCGCCGCTGTCGCACCGCTTCAAAACCCGATGCAGGCGCTCAACGTTTAACTTTTATCCGCACTGTTGTTCTGCTTCTGAAGACGGCTGCTCCTGCTCCTGCTTTTGGTTGGTTTTGTGTTTTTTTATCCGCCAGGACGCCGTTTATCTGCGCTGAGTTTTATTATTTCTCCTGGAGGAAACCGAGCAGACAAAGAACTTTACAGTCGTCGATACCAGGGTAAGTTTAACTTTTATTATTAGAATTATTATTACTATTTTTATTACTATTATTATTAATATTATTAGCCTATATCGAAACGAGGAATCGCAGTAGAGTCAAAGAAATAAAAAATAGAAGCCTACACCTGTTATAAAACCACATTTAAAAGGCTTACAAAATCATTTTCTTTAAAAGAGGGAATACAGCGTTTAAAGATTGGTGCTGGTGCTAAAATAAAACCCACTAAGACGGTGGAAGAAATGCCAGTGAAAAGGATTTGGGCTGTTTAGTGGCATCAAACTGCAGATGAAGGCTGGACCCTCTTAAACTCAGCCTATTATTTATGTGAGCAGAGTACAGAGACAGTTAAGTGTGTCCCTTTTAGATGAACATCAATCTGAACGATGTAAATTATTTACGTCGTTCAGGAGCATCCGAACTACGTACATGGAGCAACCGATAATTATTGTAGCCAAACTGATGGAGTTACATTATGATAGTCTCTGCTAATGGAAACAAAGACTAAATTAAAGCTTTTCTCTGATATCAGAATTACCTTTCTCATTATTGCATGATTCATGGAGTGATATTTTACACATTTCACACTCTCACTGACTGAAGGCAGTACTGCTACCGAGCACACCGAGTCAATATTCAGTGAGTGAAGTTTCTACTCAAAACGCACCCTCGTTTATTTCATACCGCACACCAAGTCCTCGCCATAAATGTACAGACGAAATAATGCAACAGAAATTGATAATTAGTGGAGGGGAGAGGCGGAAAGCTGCACTGAAGAGAAATAACATTTAGGCCTGCTATCGAAAAATGTGTCGGGGCCTTTTCTCTCTGCCTCCAGAGAGGAATCATGTAGAGGACAATAAACCAGCAAGTCACATTTAATTTATTTCACCTCGTGTTTTCGAGGTTGTTGTGACAGATTGTATTTATGCGTCTAAATTGGGAGTTTAGCTCGATTAAAAAACATTTACACGAATTAAATTTCTCCCCTGTAGTTTAAAATATCTTTTCTGCAAAGTGCTGCGTCAGAATAAAAAAAAAATATATATATATATATTATGATCACAATTAATTTACGTAAACGTGCAGAAGAAATTATTAAAGAGGGAACCGCTGCTGATTTGCAGCATCATTTTCAGGAGGCTGAAGCACTTTGCTGTATTGATACCAAACTGCAGCTCCAGTAAGATGCCACTCGGATTAACTCGTTAATTCATCAACAGAAAAACATTTATCATAATTAATTCTTGGACAGGGTGATTATTATTGAGCGGGTGTGTGCAACTGGTAGACGGGTCTGTTTTAAGTGTGACAGATTGGGATGAGGGGGTTAAAACCGTTGGATATTGAAAAAAAATGCAACTAATCAAGACGCGCAGTGGGGATGACGGCTGAGGGTCACTGAAGTTGAAGTGACAGCAATCACACGTTTACCAATCAACATCGCAGAGCACATTTATTTCTGTTTAAAGAACTGTAACAATTATGTGTTCAACATGTCTTTTTCCTTTTTTTTTTTTTTTTTACTGAATCTCGAAATAATCTCGTGTTTTAAAATAAAAAAAATCAAAATAGTTTTCACTGTAAATTGTCTTAAAAAATCAGGCAATCTTGTAAAAAAATAAAATAAAAAAGAAAGAAAGGTACTAGACGCCATTTTTGTTGATTTCTTAATGACAGAGAAAATTATTTAAAAGGCTGGTCATCTTAAATCTGAAAGATGATTATTTATGTTGACAGTGCGTGTTTTACAGAATCGGTTTCCATAACATCAATTCAGTCTCTTCTTTCACATCCCACTTATTTTATGTTTACAATTATGAACAAAACTTCACATAAAATAGAGCCAAACAGAATATAAAATAGAGCCAAACAGAATATAAAATAGAGCCAAAGACACAGAAAGAGAAACCCTTTGGCAATGGGGGTTTATTGAGGTGTTGTTTTTTATTTTAGTTTTTAGTTTTATTTTAAACAGCCCGGTTAAAAGTTCCTATATCTAATTTTCTTATATTTTATATACAGGAACCAGTGCCTTTAATTGAACTTTCAAGGGACTTGTTGCAGTTACAGTGCCTGTGTATTGCTTTGTGTTTGTAGGAGGGGGTGGGGGGTTGTAGAGATGAGGACAGCTGGAGATGTGTTTGGTGCTTTTTGAGGAGCGCCGTGCGTTTTGGAGAGGGCTTATTTCGCGACAGCGCCATGTAAACAGACCCAATGTCCCTTCACGAGGCGCATCTTCATCGATGTCTTCTTCTCTTGTCGTTTTTGGAACAGGTGCCCGGTATAACACGGACCACACGGCCAACAGACGACACCAAGTACATCTCGGGAGCTCCATCAATTTTCAAAATTTTCTCCAACTTCAGCCCTCAGACAAACATTAGCATGATGTCGTATCTAAAGCAACCACCTTACACAGTCAATGGCCTCAGCTTAACTACTTCCGGAATGGATCTTTTGCATCCATCAGTGGGCTATCCAGGTGGGTTTAAACTTTTTGAAGAATAAATGGGGAGTAATGAAAGAACATTAATGGCTTGGGGCTACAAACTTATTGGACTGTAATCAGGACCTATTTCAAAACTTCTACATCTAATAATGACTTCTACATTTTGGGAGATGCAATAATGTCGAATAATGACTGTCAATATGTGAATTGGACAAGAAATCAACCACATTAGATTACATCGGCTATTTTAACAAACTTCTTGCGCAACTTGGAGGGAACAGAAGTCTCTTCTTGTGTGGTTTTATTTTTAGATGTGCCTCAGAATTAATTACTGGAAAATTGCTTTGATTTTTGCTCACACCGCATCAAATATTTGGCACATTAGACTAAAGTACGTCAAGTGGTACAATTTGCCGGCATCTAAGTCTCACATGAATCGTGCGTAATTACGCAAAAAAACAAAAATATATTCTATGATTCTGTTACAGATCTGCCTTTGATCTTTGTATTTTCTTTTGTTTTGTTTTTTTTTCAAATTGATGCATAAAAAATATGATTTAATTGATTTACATTTCCCTTTTACTTGCAGCAACGCCACGGAAGCAGAGGCGAGAGAGGACTACTTTTACACGCGCACAGCTCGACGTTTTGGAGGCGTTGTTCGCCAAAACTCGGTACCCGGACATATTCATGCGCGAAGAGGTGGCGCTGAAAATCAATCTACCTGAGTCCCGAGTACAGGTGAGTTATCCAGAACAGCTGCCATATTTGGAAACTCATCGATGTGGATAAATATTTTAAGTATGAGAAAAAAATCTTGGCTGTTATTTGTGAGACACCGAAGCAAAAGTGGCACTGTAGATCTAACAATTTTATTTAACACATTTGAATGATTAAACTGCTATTGTGTAGATTTAACAATGTGAAAAACATAGTTTATGTAGGCTACACATACATCTCATTTACGGGGGATGAATAGGAAACAAAACAGGCTCGAATGAAATTGTTAAAAAATCTATTTTATATCTGCCCTGCAAGAAACACTCAACTTAACCCGTGACTGACAGTATATCTGAAGCTTAGCATTTTGTCTGCCTTAAATCAAGTGGAAAACTTTTGCCAGTGGGGTGAGATAATTCCACTTAACGACAGATTCCTGTTTCAAGAATTTGAGCAATGAAATGAGACCGATCAGTCCACTGGTACCAAAAACGTGGTTTGAGAAAAAGTCTAGAAACATCTTGATTTGGACTGAAAACAAATTAAATGAATCACTTTTGTTCCTCCACATGGATTGATAAAAGGGGGATGTTACTTGCAGTGGGAGATATTTAACTGTTTGTGCTCTATATATTCGAGACACGCAAAATTTGGGTTATATTTACACTAATTAAGAGACTTCGACAATGACATGTACCAATATGTGACTCTTCCAGGTCTGGTTTAAGAACCGGCGGGCAAAGTGTCGCCAGCAGCAGCAGCAGCAGCAGAACGGGGGCCAGAACAAGGTGCGACCGGCCAAAAAGAAAAGTTCCCCAACCAGAGAAGTGAGCTCAGAGAGCGGGGCCAGCGGCCAGTTCACGCCCCCCACCAGCACCACCACAGTCCCCGCCATCTCAACCAGCACCGCCCCGGTGTCCATCTGGAGCCCGGCGTCCATCTCTCCGCTCTCAGACCCCCTGTCTACCTCCTCCTCCTGCATGCAGAGGTCCTATCCCATGACCTACACCCAGGCCTCGAGCTACAGTCAGGGCTACGCCGGCTCGACGTCCTACTTCGGCGGCATGGACTGCGGCTCTTACCTCACTCCCATGCACCACCAGTTGTCAGGCCCTGGCTCAACTCTCAGTCCGATGAGCACAAACGCGGTCACAAGCCATCTCAACCAGTCCCCGGCGTCCCTCTCCACCCAGGGCTACGGGACGTCCGGCCTGGGCTTCAACTCCACAGCAGACTGCTTGGATTATAAGGACCAAGCGGCGTCGTGGAAGCTGAACTTCAATGCCGATTGCTTGGATTATAAGGATCAAACTTCCTCGTGGAAATTCCAGGTCCTGTGAACAGAACAATCAGCTGTCAAAAAAAAAGTGCACAAACAGTGACGATCACATCAGACACAGCGCTGCCATCCCTCAATAAAACACATCGGACTGGTTCAAATGTCAGCCGGGCTCGGCGAGGCAGGGCTCTCAGGGGCCTCGAGGTTTTGGCATGATGGTCTTTGGTCCTCCTAGAGGAGAGGTTTAATTTATTTTAGCACTGGCAAAGAGATTTCCCCCCCCGTTCATTCACAGGTTGTAGCCCCTCATCCATGTCTGTCAGTGCGTGCCTCTATGCGTAAAAAACACCTGTTGAGGACAACACCGAAAAAAATACACTACAGCCACGGAACTAATGTTTATCCAAGAACAAACACTCGTAATTCTCCTGCTGAAGTGCTCGGGATGGACAGACCTCCGTTCAGCTTCTTACACAACTTTGCCGACCTGCTGGCAGAGAGACATGAGGATGGTGTGTGGACATGGATGCACTACTTTATTTAAGAAAAAAAGTGTTTATAAGGAATCAATATGTAGTTTCTAAGAGACAATCAGTGTGTGTCTTATATAAATGGTACATATGTGTTTTTTTTATCTGTGCTAGCCTTCGAAACTGTGATCTGTTGTATTGTATGCAATTTGTGAGCCCCCCTCGCATCAGACTCTCTGCTGTGATTTTAATAGATTTCTAACTTTTTTTGAACAACGAAAGATGCTAATGGTTAAATGGCCTGCATCACAAAGAGAGACGAGACTTTCCAAGCACATGGTAGTAATAATCAAGGGTTAGCCACACTGGAAATGACTCTGGGCTGCTGAGAGCTCCACACTTGCTCCCCCTCCATTGATCTCAACACACGGTGACTGTGGATCCTTTACTGGCTCCAAAGATGGTGTGACCTCACCGCTGAAAAGACATGAATAAAGGTCCTGTGAGCTTACTCTTTCATCAAGAAACGATCTGTGTGTGCGTGCATGTGTCCGTACGTGTGCGTGCGTGTGTGTGTGTGTGTGGTGGAGAGGGGGAAATGGAGAATGAACAAAGTGACAGGTAATGTGTGCAAACTGGTTTATTTGAGTTAGAGGAATATTCTTAAACACAAATCTTAAAAATAAATTATGGGAAAAAATGAATGAAATGAAAAAAAGCACATTTTACCTTTTACCAACCGAAAGAATAGAGTAAAAAAACAATACAACTTGTGACAATGACTCTAATTTTTAGATTTTATTTATTTTAGATGGGGCTAACTTTAAAAATCAGACTCAATATTTGGGGGGAAAATGCAAGAAAAAAACCCACTGATTTAATGAGAACAAGTATTTATTAATCTCATATTTCTCAATGACGACCAGACTCCTCATGCATCATTACTCCAACATATGTGATATGAAAAAGCCTATATTAACACAACATGGATTTAAATCACATTGCTCCAATCTGTTGTATTTTAATTCTTGTTTTTAGAACCACTCGATGCTCATTGTAATAAGGGAGGAAACGTCCCAAACATTCTGTTTAAGGTCTGTTAACGAAAGAAATAGTGGAATTAGGCAAATGCTGTACTAAAAGATGAATACTGGGTCATAGTTTATCCTCTGCTCAGGTGGCAGTTAACGTTTTTTTCTTCTTTCTTAGTTTCCGGCAGTTCAATTCAGATAGTCTCAACAAAGAGAGTGTGCGGTTAGAGAGAGCAGAGTTAAATCCCGGCCTCCAAGAGATGTTAATCCCAACATTTCACCGGCGGGGGTTTCTCTGGGGCACAGGGGCAGCAGTGGTCCCATTCAAAGCCCACCGCATGGGTTTACATGCCTGATCCCCAAATGGGCGCTCTAATACGAAGGCTAGTATTTCATCTAACAAGACAAAATGTAAACACACGTTGATGTTTTATTAATCTATCAAGAAACCGCACTCATTAGCTTTAATTTGTGTGTAGGCCTATAGTGCACCGGAAGGAGAAACACTGCAGCAAAGCTTTAAACCCACATATATATATAACGAAGTAGCAAAATGAACTAAAAATCACTGCCGAGTATCTTTTTGCTGATGATTTTTGGTAGTTGGCAGTGTAGGTGATCATTTCTGCAAATATGATGCTGATTTAAAAAAAAAAGAAGTCACCCAGGGGATAAACCTGCAGAAACCCGGCACTAAAACCTACAAAGTTACCGCTTAAAGCAACATTGTGTGCTGTATTATTGAGCCTGAACTCAAGAGAAATCACCATAATATTCCTGTAAAATTATTATATGGGCTATAAAGTGTGTACTTTAAAATATTTATAAATTCCATGCAAATTGCAGGATTATAACTTTTTCACCTCATATGCTGCATAAGGTGAATTTGTCTTATTTGCATAAAGCAGGGCCCTTCTGAAAATCTTTTATTTCTCTTGACGGTGACTAAATTGTTCTTTAACTCCGGTGAAGCACACAGGAGAGGCTGCAGCTTCTTAAAATACAACCGAGGAGTCAGAAGGTAAAGGCTGCTTTTAAGAGAGTTTGTATTTACTTTTTGTTGCTCCAATAACTCTCAAGTCCGACGTTACTGTGAGCTCGGACGACACGAGACAATAGAGTCAGAGCGGCTCTGCGATCTGTAATGAGTCGACATGGCTCTGCAGTGGGCTAATTGTTAGAAGTCCAACATTCAATTAGCATCCTTGACATTGCCAATAATCTCTCTTTCATTGGAGTCTCCGCTAAAGGAGCACACTAATTAAAAGCGTTGCTTGAAATAATCGAAGCGTTAAAGAGAAGAGCGACTTTGATTGCACTCCTGCATGGACACAAAAATAGGTGTGTGTGTGTGTGTGTGTCTATTTTAGGGGGTTGGATTGTAGTTTTGAAAGACTTAATTAAACAATAGCCCGTATCCATAACTTATTCAAGGGTGAAGCAGAAATAGCTGTTTATATCCGGGTCCTGCTGGTGCCTGTGTTCTTTTAAATTTATCACACAGGCCGATTTTAAGCGTTATAATATTCAAGAATCAATTATAACATCGCCGCAATGCAACGCCAAGTTTAGCAGCATGCATATACATCGTTATGGCAATAAACAATGCAACAATTGAACTTGGAAACAATAGACAGAAGCCTGAATATTCATGAGATGCGTCTCCTCTGAGTGTCAACAACTCCTCCAGACAGACTGCTGCAGCAAAAGAGGGGAAAAAAAGGTCACATTCAAATGTCAGCTGTGGAAAAACTCCTATTTCTAACGACTGAGAGAGACGCGTCAAGTGGCTGAAACGAGCAAGAAGCGCGAGAAAAGTTTGAAGACTCATCTCGACTCCACCAAAAGACTTTTATCATCTTTATCTGAATAAATGCGCCTGAAACTTTATTATTGAAAATGTCATTAATGATTCCCAGACCTCCAAGAAAAAGATATAACTCATGCAAACACTTCCCTCTCAATATTAGGTGTAGGTTATATATGATTTCAAAATAAAAGTCAAGTCCATCTCACTGTAAACTGCCAATTAAACACCATATGGTTAAGTAAGAGGGGCCCTTATGATTTAAACATAAAGTCCCTGTCACTTTAAATTCCTCGTCTAAACAATGCACAAACTTGGCCCTAATCAATGCTCACTGATACATCCAATATCAACTGACACACAATGGCTTCACCCCGCTTGTTATTGTAACCCTGGAGCCTCGTGTCTTCAAAGTGCACAAGTCATGAGGAGGATTAGACATCCGGCCTCCACAACACTTCATACGTACAATGAGTTTTAATCAAGAGCAAAGCAGTGCTGAGGAGCATATGGGACCAACAGACGCTGCATTAATCCCTCTTGGTTTTTGTCTAACAGCGGGCTGCGCAGCGGCCCTTGTCCCCCGGTCTGGTTGCTGTCCGGTCGGTCACAAACACGAGTCATCCTCCGGAAACATCGGCCTGCTCAAAGTTGGTGGTAAAAGGCCGCAACGCCTGCAGGGGGAACGGGGGAAGTATTCACCAAGTAT
Organism: Macquaria ambigua; assembly: GCA_008360985.2. NCBI lineage: Eukaryota > Metazoa > Chordata > Actinopteri > Centrarchiformes > Percichthyidae > Macquaria > Macquaria ambigua. Next base: position 142,912 of record VMKM01001217.1, on the reverse strand, counting down.
GTGGTCCGATCATCAGTTATGAACATTTTATGAGTATGTTGAAGAAGCGGTCTTATTTAGAAAATATCACAAAGAAATTCACCAGCCTATCATAGTTATGGTGATTATGAGAGCCCTCAAGGTTTTCCCTGCAAAAGTCTGCAGGTGTTTTCCCCCTAAACCATGTAATCCAAGTCAAACTGCAATCTACTTTTGCTGTGGAACTTTCAATGAATATAAAGCGCAAGTACTGGTGATAAAAAGGCAAAGAAAGCTAGTTTATTATTGAGGAAATAGAGAAAGACCGACGGAGAGAGACATTATAAAAACTGCCCAGGAATGTGGGACAGTTTGTTAAAATTGTGAAAAAAATTAATCTCTAAATTAAAAAATCACCACATTGCTTTTAAATCTTACAACTTGTTTGATGGCCTGCTTGATATATACAGTATATGTGTGTGTATTTATTGCTAGACATTGTAATGAAAATAAAAATAAAAGCATTAACATAATGATGTGGAAAAATGTGCCAACGACTAATAAAAAAAACAACAAAAATAAATAATATTTTTTTTAAGCTAATCCAGCAGTATCCCCTTGAAAGTGCTTATCCAGGCTTAGTCGACATTTTCTGAAATTATTTAAGTTTGTGACATCATCAATGAATTTGATAATCTTGTCAAAGATTAAATTAAAAGGGTTTTGTATAGCCTACATAATAACAGATTTAGATGTTTTAAAAAATGAAGTCTAAAGAGATTTGAAGTAAGCGCAGTAAAAAGCATGTTATTTTAATTTCTCAGACTGCTCACACAAATCCATGGATTTACAGAGATCCAAAACTGATAATGATACTGACAGCTTGACTAGCTGGAGGTCTGATGAAGCAAAGGGCCACACATTTCTTTCTACACAAGCAATCATCACAGAACCTGTAAGATAACCTCAAAAATACTCAAAATACTTCACTGTTTCCTTCACAACCTGCAGTGATTTATTACCTCCTGTAGAAACACACGACAGCACATTCTGCTCTCTCACACTGCTGCAACTGTAGCGACTTTATTTCTTTCCCACATAAGTGCTCTTTAAAAAAAACTGTCTCACCAAATATGCCTAAACATTTGGCTTATGATGTTCATAAGCCCCACAGGACACAGAGGGCTTATCAGTTCATTAGCCACTTGATGGCCTATTTCAAGTTATAGTAGGTGGGAGGAGGGCGATGGATGAGGATACAACCATCCATTACTGAGGCATATTTTGTTAAGCTATTCAGGGGCGCAGGAAAAAAAAAAACCCATAAGAAGATTACCAGATCTCAGCATATGTTAAAAAACACATTATTACTATGCTTATGGGTCAAGTTAATACCTAGTTAGTTAAAGCTCACCTAGTTAAAGAGGCTGTCCATTTAAAAGGACATTTATGTTTTATTTTGACAGTTTAGGACAATGCATTTCGTATGAATCAACTTTTTTTTTTGCAAATGTTAAAAACACAAATAACAGATATAGTCAGTAAATGTATGTTTGGTGACCACATTGTTCTCGGGGACAGTAAGGACATACTGAAATGTTGAAATTTAGTGGTAATGTACTTTAAGCTTGCAGGTCTTTCAAACTCCTTGGATTAAATATTCCCCCGACCATTAATAAAACTCTCCTTATGAGACAAATGGAAATATTTTCATAGTGGATTATGCGTCATCCTAATGGTGATGTCCCCACACACAGCGGGATGGTAAAGAGTAAAGGGCTGTAATATTACAAGTATAATCGCCCCTAACTGATGACTAATGGCCATTAATAATGCTGAAGTCCTAGAGCTCAAACAGACAATTTGGCCACTCAGTATTAAATTCACTCAATATTAAATGCAGCCACATTAAGCTTCAAAGCAATGGACAGTTCTTGTTGTTGTTATGTTGGTTTCTGTCATACAGCACATACGGCATAAAGTCACGGTTTGAAAAAACATTTCTGCATTCAGTGGAACATTTTGCAATCAGTGGTCAAAAGTGCAGTCATTCCCTATAGACCTATAATAAATATGTTATTTCTGCAATAGAAACTATTCTGGCTTCTAAAAAGCATTTTACAACTCAAAATGTGCTTCCATGTTGACAAAGAAATCCTCAACAAAATGTCAACTTCCTTTTGGTTTCTGAAATTTTCAACCACATCTCATGGCCTTCCTCAGTGGATGGAGTTACTCAGTTGCCATGAAGATGTCGTGTCAGTTGCTCCTGCTATTCCCCCCAAAGTCAGTTGAAGGAAGGCCACGAGATGCGGTTGAAAGCCCTGGAAACAACAAGTAAGTCAGACCTTGTGTCATGATTTTTTTTCTCTCAAGCTGCTGCTTCCAAGGTCAAGAATGAACCTTATAGCTCAACATATTTCTGCATGGTTTCGTCCATAAAACGTACAACATCAGGGCGTGTGGTCTGAGCTGATGGAGAACTGATGGACATAACCCACCATAATCCCACTTGAAATCCCACTGAGTCGAAGCAAAGTGAGGATTTTGGGCATCAAATGTGAGTCAGAAACAATACAGCATATAACAAACTTCAGTAGTGGTATTTAACATTTACATAGTACGCTTTTGATATTCTCTTCTGGCTTAATACTTACTTTCAACTGAAATTGGGGGAAATAGCAGGAACAACTGACATTTGACACTGCACGTAAGCCATGATCAAACTCCATAGTTAATGGCCTCAAACACACCTTTTGATCACAAATAGCTTACAAATTTAATGACTTCATGGTGAACGGAGCCAATTTCTCTCCATTCTGCCAGTATTCTCACCACAGGCTACACGGTATATCAAAAACAGCTCCCTCAAAAGAAAAAAAGTAACAATATAATTTACTAATTTCACATGAATCCCTGGCCGCATGAATTCAGCAATGTCAATGAACAAATTCATAAAAGGCAAGCTTTCTCTATGTGTAATTCACCAGCAACATAATACAACAATAATGTCGAATTCCCAAAACATGTTTAGACTATGTAAGTGCATGTGGTTCCCCTGTTTCTACCGAGCCACATAATACTGTAGTTACCTGTGAAAGACCCACTTCTCTCCTCCTCACCCGGTCGCTGAGCCCACGAGACTCCTCATTATAACAATTAACACAGGTGCATGTGATGAGGCCTCACTGATAATTCACACCTTTCTAACAAACACTATCTCTTAATCTCCTGCAAACACTATTCTCTTGTAAGACAGAAGGCCTATATGAGGAACCAAAAATTAATTAGCCAACAGATTAGAGCTTGGAGACGCCCCCCCCTCCCCTAAATGGACAGCAATTGGTTAGACTACAGAAAGGGAGGAAAGGCAAATCAGCCCAAAGGCAGAACCTCCTTTTTACTTATTTCAATATTTCATTGAGTGTTATACATCAATGAACTGTTTCAGGGTGTCATCGCGCAGAAGCTAAGCCTTTTGAATTCGTGGCCCGCAAGTGTCTGCCTTCATCCAACGTGCCTCGAATACATGAAAGCAGGCGTCTCTCTGTATCACACAAGTTCAAAACACACTTCAACTTCTAGAAACACCACCTCCACAAGGCTGAGCCACTTTTCTACCAGCAGCACAGAAACTTTACTTTGAAACGTCTCAGAGACACTGAGAGGTGATTTTTATCTCTTTGATTATAACGATGGTCCACAAATACCAACATTGTTGAGGTTAGAAATACAGTAGATGATAACAGAATGCTTTTTAGAGGTAAGTATACAAGAGGCTCCTGATAGCCTAGTGGTTAAGGCTCATACAACATAACCCCAATGACCCCAGTTTGATTCCAGCCAAGGACCTTTGTTGCATGTCATACCCCTCCCTTGGTTTACTACCTGTGTCTCTGCTATCTACTGTATAGTAAAGGCAAAAAATGCCCCCAAAAAAACAGAACTTTAAACTCAACATCAAGCCAATTTAGCATGCATACTGACATCTTTGAACATAGTTAATTTAGTCACTTTTACAATGTGAACATACAAAATAAAATATGTAATGTAAATGTAAATACCGTACTCAAAACCCAGTTAGAATAAGCGTGCAGTATGGCAGACACAGGCAGGAAAAGCACAGGTGTAATTAATAACGTCAATGATGGCTGCAGGGTCCAGGTACTGTGCATGGAACTGAGCCTTCATTAATGTTATTTATTACATCTGTGTGTATCCAGTTATGACGAGCCACAATATCTGCTGTGAAAAAGGTCTGTTGCCACTTTCAGTGTGCACACTTCACGTCTTACCGTCAGAGCTCAGAGGATCTTGATTACTGATGATTTATTTTACACAGTGGACACTGCAAGCTCCTGCGTTTACACCTGCGACGCAGTGCTGCCATTCGCCGCATCAGACTCAACAGACCTTTTTCACAGGAGACATTTTGGCTTGTGATAGAAGGAAAAAGCACAGTCGTAACTGATATAATTAAAAACGAATGCATTTCATCAGGTGAGCTTGTAGCAGGGTGATGGGATTGTGCATGCTGGCTCACTGGGACACTTGTTGGAACTGAGCCATCGGTAACAAAATTTGTTTCCCCTGTTCTTTTCCTGCTATTACAAGTCAAAATGTCTGCTGTGAAAAAGGTCTATATGTTTCTGCCACACATTCAACGTATGCTCCCATGAATGCTGCTCACAACTGAAAAAGTATCTTTACCCTCTTCTGCTTCAACTGCTTTAATATGCATTGCGCATTTTCATCCAGCCACAGGTGATGATCTCCTATCCTGATGTATAATTTGTCTTAAAGAGGAAAAGGCCTGAAACTATGGTAACGACTGTCTCTCCCTCAGCAGATACCGACCCAGCTACGTATTTGATGAAAATGATTGAAAAGAATGTAAAAATGCATAGTTCATAGTGAACAGCATGGGGTCTACTCATATCATTGGTTGGTTTACCATTAATCTACTCAAAAATGCCCAAGAACATCCAATGGCCCAAAGATGATTCACCAGTGTTTTTTGCTTAAATTTACACAATACAGAGATACAACACAGGGACAAAGTGCATAAAACACAACTTAATATGATGCTATATGAGAAAGCTTCACATTTCACAGTGAGTTTTTGACTTGAAAACAGAGCATGAACACACAAACACAGCAACAGTTGCCTGCTGAAAGAGATGATGCTCTAAGGCCTGAGAGCCAATATGGCCGTTAGGCAGAGACAAAAAGTGCTTCTCATAATGCAGCCCAAACATTTAATATGGCTTAAGGGTTAAGAATCTCCACTAAGTGAAATCTTCCGGGGGTAGTCAAATCTCTCTCTTTCTTCTTATGCAGCTAATTTGACAGTTTCAAAATCCCTCTATCCATCTCTGATCAATTTTACCTCTCTTAATCCCCCCTCTCCCCCCTCCACCTGTTAGTCTGGGTTTGCATGCGTGCCTCCCTCTCTCCTGAGAGCATATGGAGCAGAGGCTGACCCAGGGAGTCGTTGAGTGTGGGGACAGATGCAGCCTCTTCTCTCCCCTTCCCCCCCTCTTCGTCCACCCGCCACGACCAGCCCTTCCCTCCTATCCACCTGTTTAGGTCACAGACCAGGGGGATGAGTGGCTGTGCACGTGCCACACCAGCGGCTTGGCCACTGCTTTATTATCCCACCCAAGACAAAAGGGTATTTAGGGAGGCCGGCTGCCTGCCCAAGGGGAACACAATGCCATGGGGCTGGCAGGCCTGTGGACTCGGGGCCGTCGATCACGTGCCCGCTTTATGTGACTGAGCGTCAGGGGGCATCTGTTGTATGTGTGTGTGTGTGTGTGTGTGCGTGCGTCTAACCTGAGGTATTATGCCAGACGAGGGGGCAGGAGACAAAGAATATGACGTGCGTGTGTGCATTTGTGTGTGTGTGTGTGTGTGTGTGTGTGAGAGAGAGAGAGAGAGGCGAAGGGGGGGTACTTAAAAACAGTTGCATCTATTATAATTAAATGAGGTCTACACTTGAATACATTGTGGTCTCACTAATAACAGGTCAACTTCTGCTGCTAATGAAACAAACGTGTGCTTCATAATGTATGCTTTTAACTGATTTTAACATGCAAGAAAAATGCTACTCAGTATTCAAAATATCTTGGCTGAGCCTTACAGTGAACAATGGTGCACTTGAGAGTAATTGTAATGCGTCACAATACAAATAACAGCCCTAAAGATCATTCAGGGTTCAGAACTCCATTGAAAAATATCAACATTCTACAAGCTGATCCAAATCTGTAGTTGAATGTTTACTGTTTTTAGAAAGCAGGTCTCTGTAAACAAGACATACCAACTTCAACTATCACTGTTTCACCATAAACCAAAGTCACTAAATGTACTACTATATAATTAATGTGTTCTGACACTTTGACTACAATTCATTTCGTTCAGCTACAATGTCACTGCTCACTCCTATCACTTCACAGATCAATAAAATTGATCAGTTCAAACAAGCAATGATGCTCCCATCAGTTCCCCGGTGACTGTGCTGCTGTGTGGTTTATGAACTCCAGTGGAGAGCGATGTTTTAATCAATCCTATTTGACCTCTTTGGATCTCTGTTCGATGCCCGATGTTCGCTTGAAATCTTTCTTATAAAACTGTTTATTATCACATTTTTTAAACCAGCACATATCATCAGCAGTCAGTTGAGGCAGAATTGTCTTAATAGCTGCATTTGTAACTGTTATGAGCGTTTAAGTCTTTTATAATGTGGTGTTCCTGTTATTTTGTCCACACCCCGTATGCCTGCTCTGGAAACTCATTTATTCATGCGTGTGTTTTTGTTTAGTCTAGACAATGTTACATCATTCTGGCAGGGGTGTTTGTATGTTATTGTGTCCATTGTGGCTCACTACATCGTGTCATGCTCTCTCGTCAGGCACGGTTACACATGGCTTGTGGCGCCCTGACCTACAACTCCCCCTCTTGTTTGTCAGTGGTTGTTTGGCCTACTTTCATAAAGACAAACACAGCCATTTGTTTTGTTTTGCATTTCCATGAAAATGGAATAAACAAATGGCAGGGAGGGGGACAGTTGGAGCAGTTTTTTTAATGGGGTGGGGAATACATAACTGAGTAGAGCAACTTGTGAACACTCCCAATAAATAATAATTCCTGGAAAATTATAAAAGCACAAAAAATATAAAACAAGCCAACAACAAGGCAACACCCTGCATGCTAAATGTTTACTGTAAAGAATGAAAAGCTGGTTAACATTGAATAAAATTAAAATCAAACTAATTAAAGAAGTCTCTCTGGACACTTCTTGTCAAACATACTACAGTTACGATTACCCAACATGTTTTTAACAATCAATCAACAGGAAAAAATATTAATTAGCAAACTTTATTTTTCATCTCAATGGGTCTTCCCGGACCTTCTGGACACCAACTGAACCGCGGGCCACAAGACCAGCAGACCCTCAAACTGAATCAGCCCCTCCCTCCCCTCTTCTCTCACTCCACGGACAGTAAGGATGCTACAGTTCATTAATGAGTATGCTCCATAGCTCTTAAAGAGTCCTTAATTAGTGGCACACTGACACTGGCCAGCCATGCACCAGAAGGGGCATGCTGGGAAGATGGGGAGGCACACTGGGGGAGGGGAGTTTATAAGCCCACTGTTGGCTTCACTGTTATATATCTTGTTAAAAAATCAAAAAGGACATCTAACCTATTCGGAATTATCAGTCCACCAATTGGATTCCTAAAGAAAATCAATTGTTTTGACATGAGGAACTTGATCAAACAAAATTGATTAGGTCTTTGAAAGGGTGTGACATGGATAGCACTCCAAGGCTAGGCAATGGACTGTAGCAAACACATGTGATTGAAAAGCTTTAAATGGGTGTCAAACAAGCGGGGACATAATGTTTGACTTAAATTATCAGCAGTCCCACAGGAGGCTTCTGGGACCGCTCCCCAGAGCCGGGGGTGTGTGTGGAATACAAACAGGGGATTCACCAGTGACCAGTGGGTCAGCTCTGGAAGAGGGACGGGTGCTGGTTGCTCCTGTGGGACTTGGCGACATTCCTACAGCAGCTTTTTTAATTTGCTGGACATGACCCCCCTTTAGCAGGCGCTAACGGGACAGACGACACTTCTAACATACAGCCACAGTCGCTTTGAGTGTGAGTGTGTGTGTGTGTGTGTGTGTGTGTGTGTGTTTGCGAGGCAGGTGGGGGGTGGGCTGTTGTAGGGTCCCAGATGGGTTAATGGGGAGTTTAGCATCAGGATTACAATGCAACAGTGTGGCTTCGGATTGAGTAGTTATTACCCCAAGCTCACACTGGCTACCCCCCACCCCCTTCTACTGCTCACCAACACCACCGCTGGGCCAACAAGACAGGGCGTGGTTAGATGTACAAATAAATAAGATTATACTGGCCAAAATGATCACAAAAAATATCACAAAATACAATATTCTAATTGCACAGGTAAATATTAAAAAAATGGGCACATTTTAAGGCAAAAACTATTGATTTAACTAAAAACAGAAAAGAGTGTTTCTCCACAAAACCAAAAGGTATCATATGTTTTTTTTAAGTAATAAGCAATACTAAAACCTCCATTTTAGCTATAATTATCAGTCGCTGAGTCTATGCAAGTGATGCTCCCTCTCATGGCCATAGCTAGTTATTACGATGTATAGTTATAATAATGTTCCTACTCCTAGGTGCGTTTAGGCCAAAAGTCTTTATGCTTTTTCAGCCCTTCCCTACTCCATCCGTCTCCCTTCTCCATTCCCCCCCCCCCACACACCAGGAACACTCCATCAGGGTGCTGGACTAATCTGTTTGTCAAAACGTGTCTTGCCCCTGCACCCTACCCAGCTGCTGGCCATCACAGGTCCAGCTCCAGCACTGCCAGCCAGCCCAGGGAGATTGAAATGTTAAGGGCAGGGACGACAGCTCCACTAATTAAATTCCCCAGGTTAATCCCTGCCGATCCCCTCATCGCACTCTCCCACCAGGCCCTGCAAGGAGACAGGGGGCAGAGACCGGGGGGGAAACAACAAACAAACACTCAACACTAACAATGGACACGAAAAAAATTCAAAAAAGAGGCTGAATGTGAAAATGAAAAGACTGAAACACTGCACGGGGTGGGGGGTGGTTTAAACAAGCAAATATGTGGACAAACAAGCATCTGTGTGAAGCAGGACACACTAACATCGCCAAACAAACATGTGCACATATAATGAATCCCAAGCAAAAAACTCATGGTGCATCATGATGATAATTCATCTTCATCCTTTGTCTTCCATATAGATGATGTGAACTTTTTTGGAATAAATGCAAAGTAAAACCATGCTTCTGCTGCAGTTCGTAAATATATAGACTTATTAAAGCTAACCAACAACTGCTAACAACCTGTGTGACTGCCCTCACATTCCCAGCCTCAGCCCTGTCATCATCTCAGCATGTACAGTGGCCTTATGTCTGACCCTGTGCCACTGTACTACAGAGGACAGCTGACATGCTGACCAACGACTAGCAAACTATGTGACCTTGGCAGCATCAGAAGAGGCGATACATTCCACCTCCTCACCGTATCACAAGTGCAGGGTGCAGAAATTATTTTCAAACTGGTCCAAGAATAACATCTTTATTTTCTTATGGGCTTTTATTCTGAAAGAGACCATCAATGGGCCATAAAATCATGATTCAAAGTAAAACAAATGACTGAAGAGGCAAGGAAAGCTTCATTTGTAACCTGTCAATGCTTCACACCACTTCTGGAGTACAAGAAGTTATCAACAAACTGGGTTAGCAGACTAACCTTATCTGCCTTTGTACATGTCAACATGTTGTTGCGTGTTAAAACACCAAAATGTAGGCCTAGTCTTACTAGATTGAAAAATAATGACAAATCTATATGCTTGCCAAGTTTTAACATCCGAGTTCTAATATTCACAGCCGATGTATCATCAAAAACCAGCACTACAGAAAAAAATATTATTGTCGCTATTATTGCTCTTTGGTAGTCAATGGATGTTTTGGGTACAGTAAAGTAGATTTAAAAGGAAATGAAGAGAGCAGGTGCTTTTGTACATAGTGGGTGTGGTGTTGGGGAAGACGTGGCTGTATTACACAGTGTGGGCGTGCTGCGTCACAGACACCACGCGCCTGCGTTGTGGCTTCGCTCAGAGGTGTAATGCCTGATTAGGGGATTACAGGAAAGTGCTTCTTTGCAGTTCTGTGAGAAACAATTATTAACATGTTGGTGTCTCTAATCCTGGATAAACACAGCTTTTCAAGAACAACAGCGAGTCTTTCTTCCCCCCTGTTTTTTTTTTAAAATCCGTGTTTAAACCCCGTAGTCACTTGAACTCCAAAGCCTAACTAATACCAGTGGAGGAGACAGGCCAGTCGCGTGGAACAGTGTCATTACAGAGGTTGTGCTCTTGGTGGAAGACATAGCTGGCCAGCAGGCCTTCACATCAGAGGGGAAATCCAAATTTAGCTTGGGGAGAGAAAAGCATTGTGCTGAGCACTGCTTGTTGAAAGGGCATTAGACTGAAACATGTTCACAGCCTGTAATCTTTTATTTGTTTGTACACTTTACTCATGTAATCTGCTTTCTATTAATACAGAGACGATTTTCTAAGTCATGCCGGGGAACCCGTGGATAACAGATCCAGGTGGGGTAGTATCACAAAGACTTACGGCAGGTTTACGCTGCATATTACCGAACTGTAACATGTACACGTTTTTGTCAAATAGGTCTGCTAGCAAGAGTGTGGAACTCTAAGCATGGAAATGTTGATTGGTTAGTTTAAACCATTTTTTACGAATGAGAAGCAGCACAGCCTCTATAGGATGCTATCAGGGCTTTTAGACCTGCTGTTTAGTTATTATACCATTTATAACCAGTAGTAAAGCTAACCTGTAACAGTATACGGTAACATGTTACCATAGTGACTATCAGACCTTCTTACAACCATAAAATCCCAGTTTATGCCCCTGTCATAGCAAATGAAGCGTGATTGAACAAGATGAGTGTCTTCCACAGATCATAAATGGATGCATAAATGAACTAAGAAATAAATACACAAATCTAGTGATTCCTGAAGAAGTGGAGACAATTTAGTGCCAGTTGTGTGCGATAAAAGTCAAGCAGGGAGCAATCAACACACTGCTGATTCCTGAGCCACCAATCTACCCGCACACACACACACACACACACACACACACACTTTATCATTTCAGTGTTGCCTGTGGCTCTGAAATACAGCACATCAAAACAACCTGTAAGTTTCATTTCCGATACCCTTGAACCTGCTGACTGGCCATACTGTCCACTAGCTGACACTTTGAAGAGTACCTCATCTCAGTCGTCTCTCCTGCCGCCATTCTGTGTGGTCCTGAGAAGAGATGATTGATGATACATTCACTAACATGGCTGCTATAAACAAACGTGTCTCATTTTGTTAACCAATCCATATCAATATTAAGCTAAGGAATAGGAATCTTAAACTTAAATTAACAGGGGAAGGGATATTCGTTAAATACAACAATTAATGGTTTCTTTCAAATGCAGAACGCTGGGTAGACTTCATATAGAATTTATTATGATCATGTCAGTGCACTTTTATTGACCTCTGAGTCTGTTGAGAAGCGTACCAGTGAGTATCGCCATGGTTCCAGTCGCCTAGTTTCCACAGAAGGGGGCAGGGCGAGTGCGGTCCTAAAGGTGCTGGTGCTGGTGTGCGATGCTGAGGATGTGTTGTGCCCATCTGGCAGGGCAGGGTTTAGCCCTAATCCCAGAGCCCCTCGGCAGGGGAGCCCCAGGCTGTTGATCACTGCCCCCCTGCTGGCTCCTCCACACTCCTGACCTCCTCGGCGCACAAACACACAGACGCCTGCCACAAGAAAACAAGACTACACACAACATCAGCACATAAACTGCGTGGCGCTATGCAAGATTAGTTTATGAGACCTTCATATTCCATAAACCTTCTCTCATCTTTCTAGGCATATGTCAATATTGGGTGAAGGGTTTTGATGTCCAGAAGAGACATACAGGCTTAGGTAGCAGCTCCACTACACAAATACAAACAGACACTATGAAAGACAGGAAGGAAATACGACCCCGACCAACAGGAAAACACTGAGAAACATATCCACACATGCAGAGGGCGCAGAGACTTGTTTTTGTGCGGCAATGTAGAATAACACATTTATCACACACACAAGTAGAGACCGAGTAAATATACACACACATAATTACAAAAACACAGACAGATAGGCAAACACACAAAGACACCCAGAAGCAGTCACCCAGCCATACACACCACACACCTAACCACTGATAATCCCCTAGACACAGAAACACACTCACTCACTCACTCACACACACACACACACACACAGCATCATTATGTTTATCACTGTGAACCAGCCCACCGACACCCATCACTCTAATTCCATTTGTCTGTTTAGATTCGTTTTGCTTTAATCCTCCCTTGTTTGTGCACATCTGCAAGCACTGCAATAGTACAGACACAGCGAGACCGGGAACGAGAGAGACAGACAGAAAGAGACAGAGAGTGAAAGAGAGTGTGTGAGAGAGAGAGAGGGAGAGCTCACAGGGAGCACTCTCCCTCCTGACATCCTGGTCCCTGTAGCTCCAGCAGAAGGGGCAGACAGGCGTATCTCCTTGCCCAGGGAGAAGCTCCCTGTCCCAGCCACGGAGCCGCCGCCAGGCCCGCAGGCCCCTGTAATCACTGCAAACAGTCAAACATCCAGTCACACAGGCTCTTACACCAACACAACATTACAGGCTTTTTACACAGTATTACACCACATCTTATTATCCCATTCAAGTCCCTCTATTAGCTCAATTGGATGGTGGGATTTTCATTTGTAAATTGGGGGATTTTAGATTAGCTTGTCTGTCAGCGATGAAATGCCCCCTGAGACTGTGAATTATGTGACCAATCACATATGAATCAATGCTTACGCATGCCGTACTGCATGAATGGATGGTGTCAGCAAGAGGAAATGAAACAACTTTAACCTAGATTATGTACTGTATGTATACTACATCACAGAGTTGATCACTGTAAGCATCACAGCCGTATGGCTGCATGGTCACAGATTAGATCCACTATAGTCTTTAACTCTTCTCAAAATGCTAAATACAGGCATGAATCAGCCTTAATGTATCAACAATACGTGAATGACACCATTTTTGTATAGCTGACAATAAGCAATGTTAGCTTTTATACGGCAAATAATATTCAGATCTAATGGAGAATTATTAAAGAGATAAATATTAGCTGCTATACACACCTAGCAGCAACATTATGCAGAACTGAAGCCGGTTGGTTGAAAGGAAGCGAATGAATTACCCCTCTTCCTCCCCAGGCCTTCCATTCAGACACGGAGTGAGAGAGAGAGGGAGGAGAGAGAGGAAAAAAGGCACCCCGAGCTAGTCGAGAGACCCGGCAAATTATGAAAATGCCTCTCTGTGTCCTAAATGGAGGCCGAGCTCTTTAATGTGGCACAAAATTAGAACCTGGGGGAGGAAGTGTGGCCCGCTTGATTGGCGAAACCCCTCCTGGTCCACTACCCTCCTCCCCCCCCCCCCTCTCAAAGCACAGAGAGATATTATCCTGTGGCTGGTGGCAACTCTCTTGTATTGGGGAAACTGAAGGACCCCAGAGAGAGCCCAGGGGCGTCCATAAAGGTGCCTAATTTGTCAGTTTACTCCTCAATTATTTAAATAGATCTAAGAAGGGAGCGGAGAATGGGGCTTTTTCAGCCTCTTCGCAGTCAAAGCAGAGAGAGACCTTTCTCCACGGTAGCCATTTTCAATTGCGCTCTGCACTGCTGTCTGATATACAGAAGTGCAGTAGTGGAGAGGGGCTGTATCAAATAAACAAATGTGTGTACACAAGATAACAACGGGAACTTGGGGATAATATTCAGTTTGCTCTGAAGAACTCAAAGTTATTTCACATTTACAAATTTACAGATTAAAACTTTACAAACGTGTGCACGCAAAGTACACAGACACACGTTAACATTGTGTCTGTGTCATACGGGGCAAACACACACACACACACATTTACACATTGATCAGTGAGGATTTAGGAGGGGTTTGGATATGAAGCGAGGACCCTTTGTTACTCATCCCTCTGCTCTTCCATCCATTCACACTATCAGGTTATAACCCCACCCCCCCACTATCCTATCAGCACCCCACACCCAGCAGGAGTACCAGCTCACACAGCCTGGCAATGCCAGCTCTCAGCAAGAGAGACCACTGGAGGTATGCGGGGCCTGGGGCCAGAGATTACCAAGCAGTTGGAGATTGATCCTGGAAATGGAGATGTCGCATTCCCCAGCCCTCTGACCTCTAATCCCTCACATATCTGCCTCTATTGTATGGTTTGTTTTACTATAGGGTGAGGTTGTGCGGGCTGAGGAGGATGAGGACGCTGTGAAGGTGGAGGGGGTCCAGACAGGGTCTTAAGGTGACCTTATCTCTCACATGCGTCTGGCGGAGGCAGGTAAAGGACCCTCTCTATGTCTGAATGCTTTGCCGCAGACCCCTATTGAGATGAACTCTCATCTGTGCAACAACAATCACTTTCAATAAGCTCTATATCAGCACTGGGTCCAGTGGCAGTACAATAGTCTGGGTGCGCCTACACAAAGACGTGAGCACCAAGACAATGGCACAGTCCTTTAAATTCAGGAAAGACACTTACAAACAGCGAAAACACTTTGTTCATTTTGACACAATAGGCGCAAAGCAACCCAAACACAGACAGGAACACAATGGAGAGCACTGCAAACACCTGGACAAATAAACTCAGTAAACCTGCAAACATACTGTACCTGACATACAAACAGTGGCTACCACACACTGAGAAGCACACACATCAAGAGTGACAGCAAATAAAAACCTGAGACAAGTCAATCATGACTTCATGTCAACACAGACTGACGTTAATGGGCCTAATTCTACCCAATACACATCGATAAGTTCTTAAGAAAATATTTAATTTAGCTGAAATAACAATAGCTTTAAATATGTTAAGAGATTTTTAAAGTTAAGGTTCCACTGTGTTCAAAATCTAGTTATCTATTAAATTTCAGTCAACCAACTGACAAGAGTTGCCATTTTGGATAAACCTGCAACTTAGAACACTAGAATAACAACAATCCCAAGCTATAAATATGTGTGGAGTTTGGTAGCAGGCATTGGCAACCTTCACAAAGATGGGTGGCACCTCGTAAACATCCCTGAAACAGGTTTCTCATGCTTAGGGAAGGGATCTGCAGGCAAAGTTTTTCAGAGTGTGAGATTCTGCAAAATCTGCGGCCAGCTCAGTATATCATGCCTCTCACACCCTCTATTCTCTTCCCAAACACTAACCAACACACCCCGGCCCTCCGCCTTCCTCCACTCCAAGCTTCCATCCAGCCAGAGAGGAGAGGAGAGGAGAGGAGATAGGCCCAGTTGCTAAAGCTGTCTTTTCAGCCCCTGCTCCCGCTCGGTCTATCTGAGATACACAGCAAGCGGAGGTGTCGCTTTTCCGCTGGCATTTCGGACAGTATCTACTTATAGACGGGAGAAAAAGAGAAAAGAAAAACAGAAGGGGTATTATCAGGGAGGGATGAGAGCAGCAAAGGCATTTTGTCTTTTTATTCCCCTCCTAAGCCCTGGGCTTTGCTCCCAATCCGATTGGTCGATACGGCCAGGGATGTAAATGAAATGCAAAGAGGAATAAGGCTGGCTTCCCATCTCCAGTGTGTGCCCCCCTAAGTCCTCCGCCCCTCTTTCTCTGTCTCACTCTGTCTTGCTCTCTGGGCTGTTTATGGTGTTGTGTTTCTGTCTCCCCATTCACAGACTTGCTGCTCTCCCTGTTTCCGTCTCACCCTCCTTGCTCTGCCTCATCCTCCTCCCCCCCTCGCTCCTCTCTCGCTGCATCCCTCCCCTCTCCCTGGCTGGGCTCACAGCTCTTATCTCCTCAGACGCCCCACATTCCAGCGTTGCTGTGGCTCCCTGCCTGCATCCCTGGTCACGGCGATTCCATGGGTTCCCACAATCCTCGGCAGCTTGCTGATTTAGGGTGGGCAACTGACTCTCAGAGACGGGGGAGAGGAGAGGAACAGAGGGGTTAGGGAAAGACAGGGTGAGAGGGGATGAGAGGGTGGGAGACAAGAGAGGGATGACAAAGGGGAGGACAGGAAGAAAGTAAAGTAAAAATAACATGAGGGCATGAGACAAGCGACGGCAAATGATTGTGATGTAAACACAAAAACAATATATGTAAGTACGGTTAAAAATGGTTGAACGAATATGATCAATATTAGTCTACTGTGGGAAAAAGGGTCCAAAATGTATTAAAATAAACAGAATCTTTATTGAAATATTTTAATCTGTAGAAAGCAGAGTGACAGTTTTCCCTTTTTTATGAGAAAACCAAACCATCTGTGCTACAGCAGGTCGAATCTCATCATCCAGCCAGCTGACAGCCGCTAACCAGGCCTGCGAACAGAGAGGGCAGATTACATTCTGAGAAAACTACACATGCACTCCATGTCCTTCGCTTTCTAGTGGTATCTCAAACAGCAGGCTCCTTCAGCAGTGTGTTATAAAGCTCATGGCAATACACTGGTTTGACCTCTGCGTGACGAATTTCATGGCACAAAGTTCATTAACATCAGCACCAGCATTTACAAAAACAGGGTTTTGGACCCTGAGAACACGTCAAAGACAAGTGACTCTGGTCTACGTGCAGTATTCGCATGCTACGTTGTCTCTCCAGCAACCCTCACAGAGCTAAAAGTCTATTTTCCCTGGGTGCTGGGAGGCTGGAGGTCTTGCGTGTCTACATGTGTCCCTGGAGTTTGCATGACTTTGTGCTTCTCTCTCTTTCCCAATCTGTGTCGATCTGTTTATTAACTATGTTTATATGCAGTTCTGGCAGGGAAAAGGCTTGGGTGGAGATTTAAGCATGTTCACACACACACACACACACACACACACACACACACACACACACACACGTCGACATGCAAACACAAATCAACACACATGCACACAGAAACGCACCTCTAAAAGGGTCCCTGGCATTGTGACATTTCACATTTAATTTAAATCCATGAGGGATTACAGCCCTCCCGTTAGGAAGGAAGAGAGAAAAAAAACACTCATCGAATCCATTAGTTTTAAACATTTAAAGGACCATCTAAGATAGACTGATGGAAGGATAGAGGGGTGGGTGGGTGGGTGGTTTGTGCCGGTTATGCGGAGTGAGGACTGTGTGGCACAGCACAAGTCTGTCCTAGATTAAACTGCCACTCTAATCCCCCATTTCTGCCCCCAAATTGGTTTTCCCTCAATCTCGGCCTTGCCGTCCTAATGTGAGAAAAAGAGAAGTAGAGCGGTGGCTGAGGCAAAATAATCAGCACGTTAAAAACTGTGAGAGCAGAAGAGCAGAGAAAAAAAGAACGAGATGTAACGATAAAGAAATCGAATGGCTGAGTTTAAGGGGAGCACGCACAGCTTGATTGGGGTCAGTCAAGGCTTCCTGAAGTCAAGCTCTGTCCCTGGTCAACTGTAAACATTCATCAAATGAAGCATGGCTGAGTGGTAGTTCTCTGTCTTTTGTGCAGAGTTCTGTTTGATAACTAGAGACCAGTACTTTTGCATCAGCATTCCTCTTAACTCCCAACTCTTGAGTCCAATTTGACAAAGTCCATTTAGTCAAAACCTTAACTAAACACCACTACATCGTTCTATCCTTCCGGAGCACCAGCGTTAAACCATGAGGTTAGGCACATTCAGACGTCCCCAGTGCCTTGCACTTCGGCTGGGCTTGCGGCTCCATGTAGGTCTCTCTGGATCTTGTTATGGGTTTTGCCTCCGGCTCTGGCGGAGCCCGTCTCTCTCTTTGAGCAGGTGAGTAATGGCCGAGCGTATGGCGGGCTCCTGGGGATCCGTGGGTTCCTTCTCTAAGTAGAGACTAAAGTGCTGGGTGCTGCAGGTCAGCAGGCTGTCTGGACTGTAGCCCCGGTGACCTGAGCGGAGCAGCCTCTCGCAGGCCAGTGCCAAGTTCTTGTCCCAGTTTGGTGGGTAGTCTGAGTGGGCCTCCACAATCTCCTTATACAGCTGCCCAGCAAACACACACAGAGAGACACGCACATAAAAGCAGATGTTACCGCAAAAAAAAGCCCCTGAATATGTCATACTTTGCCTTGTGTGGCACTTAAAACTGCCCCCATTATGGTTATTGTTGCATGTGTGTTGAGGTCAGACTCACAGTGTAAGACAGCTCAAAGAGGCGAGCTTTCCCTTCTCCCTCCATCCTTTCTGCCAGGTCAAACAGAAAGAAAGCCGTCTTCATCCTGAAACAAAGCACGCAGGCTCAGGGCTAAGTGCTGGATGGATGAGCCATGCAGATCCACACTCACAGACGCACCACTCCAATGGAGTGATTTATGTAGATGCCGATACCAAATAGAATGTACATGTAGATGCTCTACCACACAAGACTGGTTTATGGAGATGTTCTAGCGGGCTAGTGTGAATCGTGACGCAGCTTTTTGTCTGCACACTAAAGTATACAACCTCTCCAAAGAGGAAACCAGTGTCTTTTGTAAAACGTTTACTGTACCTGGCTTGCCACATCTCCTCATTAGCGACATGCTCCCAGGACGCAGGATGGAAACTGTTCACACATGAGGGGAAAAAAAGTATTTCTTTATCTAAACAGCTTCAGGCGGTGGTTTGTGCACAGTTCCACTAACTATAAATGATTATTTATGTGAATATATTGTTCCACTCAACTGTGCAGGTTTTGATACACTAAACATCAATGTTTGCTGCATAAACATTAAATGACTGAGCAACAATACCAGCTAGCACATTAGACATGGAGTACAACCACATCTCCCTTTTTTCACTTTGTTGACTGTAAACACTTGACCTCTTCTTCAAAAGAATATTTTAGCAGGGTTCCCGAGCTAATATTTGGCTTGCGGGCATCGGCGGACACGCTTGTCGTGAGGGTGCGGGAAATAATGTCACAGTATTCAGCCGTGGATATCTGAGTGAATGAAGGGCTGCTGGCAACGGCAACAGAATATGGAGCTTTGACTAATTCCACTTTTGACACAGTTATTGACAAAATGCAATAAGAAACTCATTATTTTTCATCTTCAGTCTCATTTCAAATGGCTGAGGGCCTAATGTCTTGCTCTGGTTGAATTCACAAAGAGCTGGATCATAGCATGAAGAACAGAGGACAACCTCACTGAGGGAAGCTCTGTGGAGTCTGCAGAAGGATGACTGAGAGGAAGACCACAGAGAGATGAGGAGATGTTGCCAATGAAATGCGTGGTGAGGGTTCATTAGTTGGGGTTTATTATCTTTCTGAGTGAATATGTCCAGTTTCATCTAAAGATCATGAGTTGTTTTAAATGATATACAAAAGGATTCTTCTAGTGGGCCTCCCGGAAATTGCGTCCTGCTAATTAAACCCCTTAAACCTCACTGACTTGCCACTGGGCCAGTCTTTACAAACTCATACTGTGGAGCTTAACATTGCTCAAACCCACAGAACTTTATTTTAAAAATTCTAGTCAAGCTCCCAAAGTTTCCAAAGATAACAAATATGTCAGGCTGAACTATGAGGAAATGTGTATAAAATTATGCATAAGACGTAGAACATTTCCATTTGATAGAATTGTGCTGCTGTACAACATGGACTTTTGTGTTTTCACTCAGTGCAAACATCATAAAGAGATAAAGAGGTGGAACAAGCTGACACAGAATAGCTATATTACTGTCAAACAGTGTGGAATAAGGCAATTCTTTTGAATCTTAAAGCTACTTAAGAGGAGGAGGGGAAAACTGTATGTTTAGTTAAACACATACCTGTCCACAGATGTTAATGATTCTTTATGTTTGTGTATGCACCTGTTGTGTGGCTCACTCCAGTTGTAGATGTTGCGAGTTCGAAGGGCCCATTCTTCAGGGTGAAATTGCCTCTGAACCGGCACCAAGTAGTCACACACACCCAGGGGCCAACGAGAGAAACTACGCTCCCAGCTTGTGTCTCCGTCAGGCAGCCCAATGCAGGCGAACACATCCCTCCTGCAGAAAAAGAAAGAGGCTTGCTCACATCCTCAATTATTATCCATGTAAACCCCCCTCTTTCTCCTCCCAGGTATCTGCTGATGATGAGACACACAGGAACACCATGTAGACAGACATTTCCTCGCATCCCAACACCTTCTAGCGTCCTTCCAGCCCCGTGCTGCTCACCAAAGGCTCGGGCCCTGAGGGTTAATCCCACAGGTCAGTGTTGCCCCACTGAGAGACTGGCATGTTGGCCTGGCAAACACTGCCCCCTGGTGGGCTTGGTATTAACAGGTCTCCAGCCAGTTTCTGGGTCTCAATTCCTCCTGGAGTGAGTGATGAGAGCAGGGAGCAGCAATGAGTCCGCCAGAGGCTGTTTAACCAAATCAAGTAGATTAGTCGACTTCTGTAGTTCATCAAACTCCTTTTATGGCCTCAACAGTTCTATGGGCTTATCTTCGCCCTGCACTCACCGCCGTGTCGACCATCCCACTGATCTCGGCCTCATTAGATCGCCCACTTGTTCATTTGGCCCATTGTTGCCCTCCCAATTCACTCTCTCTCCATTCCACAGCCTCCTATTTATCGGTTCAGACCATCCTTTTATTCTCTCTCTGCTCTCTCCCTGTGTCTCAGTGACTCACTGTGTGTTGTGGGACAGAAACTGCTCCAGATTGAAGGTGTCTTTCCCCTCAGGGTGGACCGGGTCCCACCAGCGGCCAGGAAAGTGGACCCCAGGGTGGTGCTGCGCCAGCTTGGCCACATACCACGTGTATGTCATCATCTAGAAAGAAAGAAAGTGTACCACCAACTCTGTTCAATTCTTTGTATTCAGTGTGATTAGCAGTTAAATTACCACTCAGTGTACAATTCACTTAAAGAAAAGGATTTATTGACTATTTCAGTGGCTTTTGATTCCATATTTGAGTTAATAAAGCTGCTTTTCTTTCCATACTTAAGAATCTAAATATGGAGAGTCTTGCTTTCACTTCTTATTTTCATTACATTGCTGTCTTAAAGCCTTTTATGATTGTGATGTTGAAGAGATATGCAAACTTATGATGTAAGTAATGACTACGTACCCAACTCAGAAAGCCTGCATGAGACTTCGTCAGGCTGTAATTTATGTATTTTGTATGAATTTCAGTCAGTTATCACACGGCCAAGGTACACTGCTATTTTGCCCAAAAATGCAAAGACAGACAAATCTTCCTTTTCTTCACAAAATCTTCCGTTTCTTTTTTTCTTTTTTGAAAATAAAGAAATCCTCCTTTTCTGAATCGTATCTTCCTTACTTGAAAATTTCAACACAATACACACAATGTGTAACTCTGTGGTCATCTGGTTGGCCACTAAGTATTCCTATTTTTATACCTACGTCTGTAATACTACTTGAACTTAATGGTGTTCGGAGGTAACTTGAGTTGTTTGTTTGTTTCTGAAAACTGTTCTTAATAATTCAAAATTCTTACTTTTGATCAAACTTCAATGAGAACAGTTTGAGACTCAACAAAGGCAAGACAGTGGAGAAATCAAAGCTCTGACCTCCTGGTCGACCAGACGTACATCGGGCCGTACACCCTGGCAGTAGTATATGTAGCGCAGGGAGTTTCCAGGCAGATCTCCTCTGGTCAGGATGATCGAGTCTGTTGGGACGGAGGCCAGAAGCTCCCTGCCAAACCTCTCGACCACACTGTTTCTGCTCTGATCACACTCCCTAGGATCATCAGCACATACACCCTCATACTATATAATATCATCATATCACAAGTTGTGTTTACTTGAATTTAAAAAGGCCTTGAGTGCATCCTTACCCCTGCTTAGTGTGTGTGATGTGTACACTGTGTGTGTGTGTGTGAGTGAGTCCCTGTTTGTAGGTACGCTTTCAAGGTGCTCTGAGGGTAAGTTGTCAGTGCCCCCGCCCCTTCCCCTCTGCAGAGCGCTCTGGCTGCCTATCTAATCGTGGGGAGACAGGTGTGATGGGTCTGACAGCACAGGCCATGCTCTCCCCTTGATCAAAGCCGCTCAGTGATGGCTGTCTGGCACTCCCCAGCACTACGCCGGTGTAATCTGCCTTCTCGGACAGCTAACATCTCAGACTGAGCTCTGTGAGGGGAATCTATGTGCTAACCGTGCCTCTCTTTAGCCCCTACCATGGGGTGAGCAGAGAAAAACCTGACATGTGGAGTTCAGACCTGCGGTATGAGGCGCAGAGGAGAGACAAATCAGGTTGACTCAGGGAAAACTTATGCATGGGGATTTTAGAAGGAACTAGAATGAGAGGGGAGTTTTTATTTCACTTTGACTTTACTAAACAGAAGTATTTAAAAGTAACATTTGTGCCCAGAGTAGTTACTGCAACAAGGAATACTGTAAAGTGAAACTGACTCCACAGATAAATGCACACAGATTGTGCAGAAAGCTTTTTGAGATCAGAACAAACAAAAGAAACTCTAAAACAAGCGCTGCTTGACACAAAAACACTATTAGAGCTTGGAATCACTAATAGCCTGTAGAAGTATAATACAATGCAGCTATAATAATTATGGAAGAAAAGTTTCACTGATGTACTCCAGAGCACTGGATGAGAATACAGTTAAAACACTGACTCTTAGCTTTATTTAGAGGGTGTTTTCATTCACATGCGATGAAATGCTCACCCAGGGGCAAAAAGGACGAGTCCTACACTGTTCACCCAAAATGTATGTTAACACCAACAAAACTCTGAAAACTTAAAAGTCAGTATTTTCTCATCTCATAGTCTGTGAAACCCAATGTGTTGTTGTAGACCCAAACAATGACAAACATATTTATGGACTGCAGTCTATGTTTTCATTGCACTCAACAGGAAGTTTCTTACTGTACCTGAGTGCCATGCTCACCTGTGATTGGTGTGCACCATATGTGCCAGCAGAGCCATGGTGAGGACCCAGCCTGTGGTCTTCCAACCCCCCCACGGCCCAGCCTCCTCTCCAGCTCAGTGTGTGTCCGGCTCAACCCGAGGCCTGCCAGCACACACACTGCAGCATCACTCTGGAGCCAGAAACGCTCAACCTGCAGGAAGTGAGAGTACACATGTACACACACACAAACACACACACACCAGTGTTTCCTTTAGTTTTTTTTTTTTTTTTTTGGGGGGTTCTCAGTCCAGTCCTGGGTTTACTCATTCCAGGATCAGCATCAATATATACTGCTGTTTCAGTGCTTTTATTTCAGGTTGTGTGTACTGCCTATATAGATTTCTCATATACTGAAAACTGAATTGCAATATAACTCAATGTATAAACACTTTAGCTTAGTTAGTAGAAACACTTTAGCTTAGTTAGAGAGACGATGTCAGAGGCTCATAGCTCACCACTCCAAGCAGTAGGGGTCTGCCGATGTCCAGGTTGGCTCTCCAAGCAAAAAACAGCGAGTAGACCACCATCATGGCGGTCAACAGCCAGGACACTGAGCGACACGTCCTAGGATAGGAAAGGCCACTAGTTATTTAGTACACAAATATTATTCTCATTTTCATTACCACTTCTTGTTCTACATACTCGTGGACTACCATTTCCATATATCTAGTCTAATGTATTGTTTGGTCTGTTTACTCTGTAAAAATATACTTGTTTTAAATAAGTCCGTAAAAATATTAATGCGGGGATGGAGATCACAAGCCCGAGAGCAAATGTATACGCCAGCCAGCTAAGAGGTGCATGATTGATTTTCTAATGCAGACTGAGTCATAATGAGCTGCTGCCAACCGCTGAATCACAAACTCATTACAGTACAGCTGTAAAATGTACTTATGCACTAAAAAGAAAACACGTTACCCTCATGGCAATAACAAATCATCATCTGAACCTGATGAGACACTTTCAAGCCACAGAAAATGACTTTTGGTTTTCCTGCCAACAAATTGATCTGATGGCTTCCACTGATTGGCCACCAACGCATACTGTCAAGATTTTTTTCACATTATGCACAATAGGTAAAAAACAAATGCAGATTTTTTTTTTTTAGTAATAAAATGTTCTTATGTTCTTTACAGACAAACAGTTCCACTCAACATTTTAACATTAGGTAAATTAGAATTTCCGTGGCTTCCCTTTGGCATCCTATGAAATGACCTTGCTCTTTTTCATCTGTGTGTGTATGCAGCCAAGTTTATCAAAGTGCACCCCAGGAGAGGGGGAAGCAGGGGGTGGCCGGTGCCCTACAGAGCCCCGGGGCTTCACTCAGCTTTATCAGCTCCACCCCACAGACCCCAGAAAAGGCACTGCTGTAATGAATTACTGGATCACACCGCCACACTGCCACATACAGATACATACAAGCAGTGATTTACTTCTACACACAAACATGTTTTTGAAAATCCAAAATACACATCAGCCTCTCTTGATTTGAATGTGGAGCGTCGCGACAGCTTGACAGTTAGGTGCCTCAGTGTTTTTTTGTATTCTTTTTTTCCAAGATCAGCATTTTGTCAGTGGTTTTGTTCCCTGTCTTTTACTCCGGGGGATTAGATTTTTGGTTGAAGTGGCTTCTGAGACGTGTGTGACAGAGTTTGGTGTTTTGTATGCCGGCGTCTCTCGCTCATCCTACCTGTCCCATGAGGAGAGGAGAAGGCCTATTCCTGCCAGCACCAGAACAGGAAGTGAAAGTTCTGCCAGGCAATGGTCCAACTGGGCCCTGCACACACACAAACACAAATATAACATATATGATTGACACCAAAGACAAGCTCAATTACCCTCCCTGCTACTGAACTCAAGGACAGCAATTATTAAATGCCCTCCATCCCCTATCAAAACAAACTCCTTGGACTGCGCGCTCCTCCTTTCAATCGGATTGACAGATACGAATGACTGTGTCATCCACCCCCCGCTGCCCCATCCTCTCCTCACAGCGCCTGTCAGTCACAGAGCGCTTGCTCAGAGCAGAGAGATAGTTTCCTGCCTCTTCCTTAATACCCATCTCTATTTGACAGCTTATTGAGTCTCTATATCTCCCAATGTACACTATGTGTGAATGTGCTCATGAGCGTGTGTTTGTGGGTGTGTGTGTCAGCTTCTCCAGCGGGTTTACGTCTCCAGTGCGACATGCCTGTCATGTTCGCCTCTCTTTCCCATCTTGAAGGTGTGCTTGTCCATCAAGCAGCAGGGGTGATGGGAAGGGGTGGGTGCCTGGCGGAGGGGGGGCTGGTAGTGGGGGGTCTTAAGACGCACATGCACCCCCATCCCGTCAGCTGGAGAAAGATACCAGGAGTGGGATGACTGCGGTGGTGGTGGTGGCGGTAGCGGGTAGAAAGGGAGGGAATTGGGTGGAGGAGGTGGGTGGGTGGTGGTGGGGGGTTGCTGGAGTGGAAAAATACAATTTCTCCAGCTCTATTGCAGTGTCTGTCATCACAGCTTGTCACACTTAAACACCAGAGCTGAGTGATCATTTCAAACTGCTGGAGAAACAGAACACAGCGATTTGGCCCTCTAAGCAGGTTCAGTTCTGCTTTGATGGGAGAGAGTGGAATGGGAAGAACAAAAGCTGCTGGGGAGAAGAGAGAGGGAGACAGAGATGGGCTGCGGAAATGACTCTGGGCTCTCAGAACAGATTGGAGTGTCCGTGGTTAAACCTGTGTAAGACACCAGAACCAGCGCAAAAAGTGGTTGGGTCCTCCATCTCTAGAACTGCGCCTCAGATCAAATCCACACAGTTTTCTCTATTGTGTCTTTCCTACTCCATCTTATAATCTACTGTGTAAGTAAAAACAGAACACCATGGTTGTATAGACTCCCAATAAAAGGGGCCAGCATACTCCGTCAGAACTGCTCGTGGGAGGGTTGAACAGCTTCGGAAACCCCCTCCACCCACACCTTTCCGACATCGGATTAGAGCGGGCTGTGTCCGACCATTTCTGTTACTAAACCGAATATCCGACACTCACACCCACTCCTCCTCTATATCACTATATCATTGTAAATTGAGTGTCTTTGGGTTTTGGAGTGTTGGTCAGACAAAACAAGCAATTTGAGGACATCACTTTGTGCTCTGGAAGACTATTATGGCCATTCTTCACTATGTTCTGACATTTTTATAGACTAAATGATTAATTAACAATTACTCAAATAAAAAGTCAATAGAATAGTCAGCATATTAATCGTTAATAAAAGGTATCATTAGTTGTAGCCTTTAAAGGCAGTCTTACACTAAAATGCAATCTGGCATATGCATACGATGCATAATATGTTAAAAGGCCAAGCAGACTCACTTTAGCATTGTGGTCAGGTGTACAGAGTTCTCTGTCTTTGCCTACAAACACAAAAAGAAAACAATGTAAATGTAAAAATCCCAACAGAGCACAAATACTGACTAATGGCAGATGATAAAAAGAATCTAGACTAGTGTGTTTATAGCAGGCCAAGCAACACGTACCAGGCTGAAGGTGCCATATTCAGCCCTCAGCAGGTGGGTCAGCAGGCCTGACAGGGTGGTCTGATCCCCCCAGCTCCAGCGGGCTGTGTTGAGGTAGGAGGAGATGGGCAGGTAGATGTATGGCAGAAAGCCAATGAGGAAACACACTCCCAGAGACACGAGGCCACGCAAAGACAGCTCCTGTTTGGAAAGAGATGGCCAAATTTGTTTTCATGTTCTCCAAAAGGGACGTAAAACTGACCCACATTCAAGAAAGCAGCATCTCAAGTAAGTCCCAATTTAGATTTTTGTTATTACAGGACTTAACATTCAACAGACAGTGTGGCAAGTGCCTACACTGCAGATGGGATGGCAATAACACTGAGGAGACTAATAGGAACCTACTGTATGTTCACAATCATCCTTTCCCCCCATAGGACATTTTTAAGATGCTAACATTAAACTATTCTGACATTTGTTGGGAACCTGATGAAGCATCTCACATCTCTAAGAAATCCTGACCCCACTTTGGTTGACAAAAGAAAGACTGTATTTAAAATTAGGGTTATTTTTACTTACCATTTCCATTTATACAGTTTTAGAAGTATTCATAAGTGTTACTACTTTACTATCTCTAAAGTCTACAGTATGGGATCTATAAGTGTTGACTGCACACAGCTGTGCATACAACTTATATACACCAATTTTCTTGCCTGTCTTGAGGTTTCTTAAACACACGTTTAGAATCTGTTCTATATGAGCTTTTATTGATAAGACCCCAGAACTTACCCTGTGAGAGTAAAGTCGCTGAAGGACCCAGGGAATGATGACCAGTACATACACCACCAGGGTGTGCTGGTTACAGAGCCCCAAGCCACAGCACAGCGCTCCCCAATGTGCAATCTGACAAGGTTGAGCATTTTAGTACAGCACTGTGAGTTCAGTTTGAAGTTATCTTAACATGACATCTAAGGAATGATCAGAGGAAACTGAAAGACACCATTGAGGGTGGAAGTGTGCCAGGCGGAGTTACCTTCCTCCTCTGGGTTGCGTTTTCAGCACAGTGGAAGCTGGCAGTCAAGAAGAAGAGCAGACCAACAAAAAGGTTGTTGAGGGTGAAGACCTCTGCCACCATAGACCACTGCCAGCTCAGCCTGGACACAGCGAACAGTCCTCCAGCCAGTACTGCTCCAGGACCAGGACCTGCCAACCTGACAGTGAGGGAGGAGAGGCCTTCATTATTATATACAACTTTAGAAAGATCTGTGACTTCCCACACAAACCCAGGAATATCTTATGCTTATTTTAAATCACATACAGTACCTGGTTCTAACCAGACGGAGTAATCAAGCAGCCCTGAGGAGGAGTCAGGCAATGTTATATCAACTGAAATGCTGTTTTTTCTTTGATGACATTTCATTTTTCACTATGGGGTCTCTGCAATCATCAAACTTCTTTTGGACTAAAAAGAATCTGAGAAACATATTTTTAAATAATCAAATATACCAATCCTAGCCTAACTTTTTGTTCTTAGTTAGTTTTAAATGCTGCAGAACTTCTACTGTTTTTTTCAGTATTTAATTTGACCTAAGTTACACTGCACAGGCATCAAAAAGGCAAAACAACACAGTCAGCAGCTTCACACAAAATTAAAATTTTGCAGTCAAAAAAGCCTCCACTTCCCTCAGACTAATTTGGGGACCCATTTTAATCTTCCTTTCGACCCAAGTTTGCTTCTCGGACAAGACCTTGAAAAACACTCAGTGAATTGGGCCATTCACATATCATGAGAACTCCCTCCCCAGCAGCCGGTTGATCTGGAGCAGACTGGCACAGAAACCACCGTGGTAGAGATAGCACTTTATCCTCAGCTTCTTAAATATAATGTGTGCACAAAAGTTTTCCCTTCCTCCTCTCCTGTACTGTCTCCATCTCCTTTGCGGTAATTGAAGCAAACTTGGGATAATCTGTCATACGCTAAGACCCACCACTTACTAAAATGAGAGACAGAGGGGGAGGGGGAGAGGCGACAAATGATGGGGAGAGGGGAAAGAAAAGAAAAATAGTGCAGAGAAGTGTGCGTTAAAGGGGTGAGACAGTGTGCGGGATAAAGGATGAAATAAAGAAAAAGGAAGAAAAAAGTTCAAGAAGAGAGAGGGGAAAAAAGAGAAAAGAAAAAAAAAACGCAGCCCGGTCCCCGGCATGCTGGCTCTGAAATATGAGCAGGCTCGACAATTAGGGAAGTCAGGCAGTATGGCCCTTTCCACCATTGTGTGGAGTGGCTTAGAGTCCTCATCAGCCTATCAGCTAACTGACAGGCAGAGAGCTGCTCTATTCAGCACCGCAGATACAAGCTGCAGGCCAAACGGCTGCCAGGTCCCTTATGACCCCACAATCCCTTGCCAGTGACAGCTTCAAGCTCCATAGCAAATTAGGCGCTCTCACATTACAATCGCAGAAGACAGATTCCATTAACGGTATCTGAAATTGAGTAGAGAGCAGGCCCGTTATCAGACCTGACTCATAAGCACCGCCATTAATCACAAGGCATGATACCATTTATACATTTCCAGCTCTCTGCCTGCCGCTGTGATAGTCAGCCACAAAAGGCCTGATGAGACTTAGGCTAGGGGAACAATGGAGCTTTCTGAGGAAAGCGCGGTAAATCAGGAAAAAAAGGAGAGCGAGAGCGAGAGGATGGTAGAAAAAAAAAAAACTCTTGCTTGCTGACTACTTCCCCTTTTTTTCTTGGGTTTTCTCTCTCCTTCTCTCCACTATATTTCCTCTGTGTTCACTGTAAGGCGAGGTTGGTGAATGAGTATGTATATGTGTGTGTGTGTGTGTGTGTGTGTGTGTGTGTGTGCACTTAAAGGAGGGGGTGGACTGTGTTGATGGGGTGTCTAGGAGTGGGTCTTAATAAGAGATAGCAGCGTCTTTCTCTCTGCACTGCTCCAGGAATTAGTTGTAACTTGAAGCTTGAAGGAAGGATGAAGAAGGGTGGTGTGGGGGTTGGGGGGGCAGATGGAGACTTTTGTTGAGGTGCAGAGACCCCCCGCACCCATAATTTTACCTCCCTGCATGACAATTAACCCATAGCTCTTACACCCAGCAGGGGGGCTGATTTTGGGGTAGCACTGGGTGTAGAACAGTCGTGGGGGTCCACGGACGAGGTTATTACACCAACTATGTTCCTGCCTCTGAAGCCTCGTTTGATAGCCAGGCAGCACTCGTCACATATTCAGAGACACACACAAATATGCACACACACATACACATTCCTGTTCTTCAACTTCTTTATTCTCCCTGAGTGCCTGACAAATCTCTCTGTTAGAGCTTGTCAGTCTGTAAGAGCCCAGTGATGTGTGTACAGTGCGGGCTGTAAATGACCTGCCTGTCTGCTCGGGACCACCTGGGTCCCAGTCAGCCTCTCAGCCTCTCCACAGCTCATTCTCCAGGCTGGCTGCTCCCAGGGGGCGCAGATAAAGCAGGACACATTCTGACACCAGTGTGGCCATGTTCCCTGTTATCACGACTCAATGCGGTGCAGGATGCTGCTGTGCTGAAATGCTGTGGCTCAGTGACAATGGCCTGGTTGAGACGTGGCAGGAGAATAACACGTCTGACAACGAGACTATTCTACCCTGAACTGATCCACCCTGCCAAAATGTCTGTGTCAGCACTTGGGTAATTAACTGAATGGCAAATATTATGCATAAAGCCTGGAATGAAGCACAAACTTGGAAATAATGTAAAAAATTAACTTATGAATGTGTCATTTTTGCTAAAAATTCTACATAAGGGAATGAAAATGATGAAATAGGAAAAATGAGAAAATAATACAAAACAATTCTGAACACAGGTTCAAACGGAAAGATCAAAGGTAAATAAAAAACGAATAACTGACAATGGCAATGTCCCCTTCAAGGACACAACAAAAGCTCAGTAAAATCACTTTGAAGTGTCAAAATGGGACCTGTCTCATTCACCCCCTCAGTTCTACAGTATGGGCCAGAGACGTGCCAGCACCAGTCGTCTGTGCTAAATAACAGCACACAAAAAGCCTACACCAGCACTCTGCACTGAATGAGGCTTCACAATGGAGCTGGCCAAGGGAGCCACTGTCACACACCACCACGGGGAACAGACAATACCACAGCTGTGCCATCGCGGATCAGCGCTGCACTGTTCTCTAACTGAGTGGTGGTTTGGGGAAGCAGCGCTGGAAAAGAATCACACATTCCTGAAGAGGGTATAGAGCCCGGGAGAGGAGGTGGCCTGCTCGGGCTGAGGCGGAGGTTTCCAGCTGGCCCTCGCTGACACCCCGGGGCTCTCCTCTGGCCAGGACACCAGGCAGGGTACTTAGTAGCTATTATATGACAGTATTAAGTGTCTGATGCACTGCTTTGAAATTTCAAAGCCAATTTCCTCCAATTGATATACAAATCCAAGCTTTTAAATGATACATTATGTATATGTGTCAGAAAATAAAACACTACAAAATGTTTTAAAGTCAGTTACAATATGATAATATTGTGTTATCATTTTACAAAATTCAGTTTTATTTAAACAGGCACTCCTCCGCTTTTACACACTTTACTTGTCAAACAGAGCCACTAGCCAGCCTGTGAAAGCAGATGTATGACGTCTTCTGAGGCTTTGGAGGAGATTTCTAATGTTTAAAAAAAACAACCCTGATGACATCATCAGGCTTGGGACTGGAGACCACAAATTTTTAGCAGGGAGGGTTTAACGAAAGATGCTATTGAGTTGCATTGTGGGAAATGCAGGATCCAGTGTATTGGCGTCTTGACCTATACTTGACACTGAATGTCAGGACACTTTGGCCTCTGCAGCTTTTATTTTGACAATTCCTTTTTTTAAATGTATCTCTTGTAAGTCCCCTAACTTTATGGAAGCGCAATACTAAATCACTGGAGTGTATACATTAATGATTTCAAGAAAATTGCAATTAAAGACTAATAAAATACTATGTTATTAAGGTTTTATTTTATGTGAAGAGCATAACATATAATCAGTGCATAATTAATTAATCGGTGCTATAATATGCAATATTGCATACAAACAACATTTCTTACTAATATCATTATATTGATTTCAGCCATATTACCCAGGCTTTTTATAGATATATTATTGAAATCATTATATGATATTCTGAACTTGTTAGGCTCTTCTATGTGAGTGAAATACCCAATGAATGCTTCCACTTGTTTGTATCATATCTTATTTTTCAAAATTATTTGGTGTGAAATGATCTTCCAAAAGCACCAATAGTCATCACAAAAATATTACATTATTAATATTGAGGTGAAAAATATATATCATTTGATTCTTTCAGTATTACCCAGCCCAGATCCTTTTTTCTAACTGACTTTCAAAACAGTATTTGAATCTGGGATGCCGCAGCCTCATTTTCAGCCAGTCACCAAAACAGTACTTCCCTGTCTTTCCTGCCTCATCCGGTGTGCAAAGAGGAGGCTGTCTGCTCGAACAGAGAGGAGGGTAAATAAGGGTCCCGGCTCTGCTGCTCAGACACCCCTCCTCCAGGAGAGCGCTCCAGTGCTCCAAGTGCGTGTAAAATTAATCACCACAATTCTGCTCAAACAATGCAGCCACTGACATGACAATTTCTCCCAGAATGCCATCTTAATCTCCACCCAACACACAAAAATTACAGGAAGAGGGGGGAAAAAAAAACAATTTAAAAAAATCCTGTGTTTATGCAATTCACTGAATGCCATTTTTATTGCTGCTTTTTCCAACAAAGTCATTAGGCACACACCAGTGATACATAAATGTTGCTGTATAGATTCCATTAACTAATTCTGGGTGAATTGTAATTGCAGAGTCTGATCCGTCTCCGTGCCTGGTGCCTTATTAAGACCGCCTGTGGTGGGTGAGGAATGTAATATTGACGTCCGAGGCAGACACAATCTCGGGCCCACGGGCGAAAGGAATATTAAACTGGTACTGTATTCTGCTGTCTATCTAGCCCTCCTCCCTCCTCCTCTCTATCCCCATCCCATAGCCAGTAATGAGGAAATAACATCTTCATTAGACATCTGTTTAACTGTATTAGAGGATGAGTCCTGGGGGAACCATTGGTCATGCTGAGGATGGGGGGAGTAAAAGAGGTCTGTTGGACTACAATATGACGGATGAGATACTGCAGAAATGGAACAAAAGGTCCAGAGATTGGGGCCTTTAAACAGACAAACCTAAAATTGTCTTGCATTTTCAGAAGAAAACCGGAATGGGTGTATTCTCTATTGCCACTTGGGATGAAGATTTTATCCGACCATAGCAGATGTGAGAGGGAGGGGCAGCCTTGCCACCTGCAGGGAGAGGTGAGAACATTATCCAACAGAATAACTCTATTCAGCTGTTTCCAAGATACCACAACTCACACTCAAGATGTCTAAAAAAAAAAAAAACACTACACAAATGGCTGCAAAACAACTATACCCACACACATTGCTCCTAACATGACCCCAACATGATACACGCAACCCCACCCCTGTGGAAAAAACAACCCACCTGAGCGTGGAGGGAAAGCGCCATCAGGACCATATGGTGGAGGTCCTTATAAGGACATGGGGACGCAACACAAGGCAGGGGATGGCACCACGCCCACCCTCCAGTCCACTGAGGTATCAGCTGTGCCACATGGGCCAGCTCTTGGTGGGGGAGACTCTGAGTGTGCATTTTGTTTCGAGGGCCGCCAGGGAAAGGGGAGGCCAGACCCGTTAGGTGTGCCTAAACAGTCCTGTTATGTAATCATGTGATCAAACAAAAAGTGCTGATGACTGAGCGTTGCGAGGTTGTTTTTCTGCTCTGACGGCTGTCAGCACGCTAACGTGTCTGCTCCTGGTTTCTCAGGATAAGCTCGGGAATGGAGAGAGATTCCTCCCAGGTAGCAGAGATTCAGAGCAGCTTTAGCAGATAAACTGTGAAACGAGAGAGCACAGAATACCGAGCTGCCTGGATTATCCTGCTATGAAGGGTGCATTCCTCTAGAGACTCATGGCTGAGACCCTTAGCATTCCACGGGCCAAACGTTTCTTTCTGTGAACCTCCATGTGCAATTGATAGCAATTACCATTAGGTCCACCATCCTCAAAGGCTTGTCAGGCAATGGTGTGAAAACATAACAAGACGTGCAATTTGGCCATCAAACCATATGATCAAGCCAAGAGAACTGTAATTGACAAATCAAAGGAAGGCTAAGTGCTACATTTAAACTTATGCAAGAGAGAGAAGTGGCTTCCAAGCCTATCAACTTACATTCCCCCACATTAAACACGGCAATCTGGCCGACTAATTTAAATTGATACATCAAAGGCTTGCCATGTTGGGTATACTCCAGATGAATTTCAAGGTCTTACAATTTACTGTTTGAGAGAAACTGCCTTCAAGTACCCGTATTAACTCCAATACATTTTGCCATCTGAAAATAATCACACAAAGCGATGATTTGTTTGGGGGGGGAAACTCTACTTCTCAGCTGATGCAAACCTAAAAATAAGAAGTAGTGAAAAAGTTTATGAGGGCCTCAAAGGAACAAAAACAACAAAAGATATTTCAGAACTTAATTATGTTGGGAAAAGACACAGCAAACTGGTGTCACTGCAAGGACAGAGCAGGTATGAACGGGTGTCAACTGGTCAGTTTTGGCATTTCATCTGAGGGAAAGGCCGGGCCAGAGAATCGCCGCAGGGATGTGGCATGACATCTATGCCAATCTTACGTTAAAGCACCCAATGCCCTCCGTGCCAGAACCGAGAGGGAGATCTTGACCATCCAGAAACCCTCTCCCCGCCTTCACCCCTCCTCATCTTTTGCCCTCTCCAGTAACCCCTCACCAGGCAGAGTGTGCCAGCTGATCCACAGCCACAAGCTCATCCCAAACTAGGCCCTGAGCAGATAATGACTAAAACCTTTTATGCTTACTTCTCAAATTGAAAGTGTAGATTTTATGTTCATACTTAAGAGCTTATATGGTGTGACTGTGTGCTCTGGCTGAAGTCCTCACTACCCATCATCCCTTGTTGGGGGCTGGGTGGGGTTGGAGGTCCTCATAATGACTTTTTAATAATCCAAAATTGGATCTAAATCCCAAGAGATTACAAACAGGGCTACAGTTAACATGCACACTTTGAGCCAAATATCACCCAGACTGCATGGATATTTTCTGGCCTCAAAATAACTGTCTGTAAATGTCTGGCCAAGAGCTGAGTCCAGTCGTCCAATTGACTGGTAACTCATCAAATGCATTCAGACTAGGGGGGCAGTAGGAATATAAACCCAATAAGTCCCAAGGAAGCACAGTGTTTCTTCCCTTTCTTTTTGTTCTCTCTTTATACTTTTCCTCTCCGCCGTCCTGTCCCGGACAGAGTGGTTGAAGCTGGCAGGTTTTGATTCACCTCTGAGAACCGGTAAGGCGGGGCAGGGTCTAACTAAGGCTGATGCAGTCTGGGCTTAGGGCCAGTCCCCTGGGGAGCACTTCCTCCCCAGCCCCTGCCCTACTGCAATAGGGCTGACCCTGTACCCTGACCTACTCCGGACCACCTGCTACCTAGCACACACTGGCCAAGCACACAGGAAGTAGGCCCAGTACTGAGCACCTGGGAACACACACAACCTCGTTTTCACCTGCTTTCCCTCCACTATCACTGGGCCTGCCAAGGTGTACAGCAGGAAGAAATTACATCATATTCAACAATTCCTATTCTGGAAGAGTAAATTAGAAGTATATGACATGCTTGGAAATGCCCCAGTATGCATAAACAGTGACAAAAAGGAAAAATGTTGACACTAAGCTGCCACCAACAAAGCAATGCGAAAAATGACTAAGATCAGCAAAAGGATGATGTAAGGTAGTCCAGCCAACCATGGGAGATAATCACACACAAATAGGGAAGGGGTAAAATACTCCTTACATGATAGGGTCAGCAGCAGGCGAAACTGCAGGGTGGTAGATGGCAATGCAGAGACCGTAAACTGTGCTCCTGACGGAGCGAGGGGAGAGACGGTTGAAGAGAGGGGAGAGGGAGGAGCAGAGTTAGTGATCCTGTCCCTCTCAGACCCAGGAGGCAAGAAGGGGAAGATAAGAAATCGTGCCATGTCAGGATTGGGAGCATGCTGGGCAGTGGGGGGGCAGGAGAACAGGGACGTCAGGGTGGGGGTTGGAGGGCGCGGTAATTGTGATATACATACACACGCACGGTCACAACGGGTGGCTGATGGGTAAACAGGCAGGGCAGAGTGGTGGGAGGGAGGAGGGCGGCTTGGCTCTGCTCCTGAATACTGAACAGAGGATCAGGGACGCCACTGCCAGTCTGTCAGGACCCAAAAATACCACTCTCTGTTTCAGACGGCGTCAAGATACAAAAAGTCAGTAGGGGAATGTTTGAAGACCCCCTCCACTCAAAAAGTGTCTTCTTTTTATTGTTACTTCCCTCAGATGTTTGGCTTTTGCTACAGACTGATGCATGTGCAGAGTTTGTCACTAGAAGGCCTCTGCTCAAGGGGGAAGGTTTCTCTCTGCTTTCCTGAAATCTAAGTTTGAGATATACATTCAAGAACAATTTTGTGACATCTTGTTTAGATGCCAATTATGAGAGAGAACTATACCACTAAAAATGGCCTGTCTGGGCTAGGGCTGAACAATTAATCGAAAAATATTATCGAATTCACAATATGGCCAAGTGCAAAATCCAAATCCCAGGAGCTGCAATTTTTGGATAAAGGTAAAATGTGTCTCAACATACTATTGTGGTGCTACAGAGATGCCCCGGCCTACAAATCATATTCTCCAGACGTAAGGGAACATGCTTGTTTGGTACAGACCCCAGCAAAAGTCACATCATATCTGTTTTCAATGAAAACGAAATGCTGCTTAGTGCATAGTGCATTCCCACTAAAATCGAGACTATCTGTCAAAATAATCGCAATATGATTTTCTTTGCACATCGTTCAGCCCTAGTCTGGGCATTACTTTTACTGAAGCACATTCCTTAAAATGAAAGCACAGTAATTGCACAACAGAGGAATAACACAAATACATCAACACATTGTGGAAAATGACATAAGAGACTTATATTTCATGTGCCTACCTGCAAACAGAGATGCAGAGGGCACCACAAGCTGCAGCCCCAAGCACACTACTCATCAGGTTGACGCTGTGGGCTGGAGACAGCGAGGGCAGAAGACACATAGCCAGGCGAGCTAGTAAGGTGAAGAGAGGGTATCCTGGAGGATGGGCCACCTAAGAACAAAATGACAGGCAAAGCATGAACTCCTAATCCAGAGACTCAATGAGAGATAAACTCTCAGCTTCAAGAGAACAGCACATAAACAAGGTAATGTTTCAATCAAGATGTGCTTGAGTGGACAGCAGGCTGAGATGGTGAAAGTGCAGATGTACTTTGTTTTAAAACAAAAGATACAGGAGAAGTGAAAAGAACTGGAGAAAAAAGCAAGAATACAAAAGCTAGAATGAGAATAAAGGAGGTGTTAAGGAGCAGTAAGGATGTTTTATTTTTACTAGCCCCTTCTGACTGAGTGGGAAATCTATAGTTGTTCTACTGCTCTCAGTAGATGCCAGTAGTGGTGTGCTGTAGAGCTGCAGTAATGGAAGAAGCAGACACATGGCCGCAAACTGACTCTGCTATGATACCGGAGCCCTCCTCTCCCTCTCTTCCTCTCTCTTCCCACTTCTTTTCCTCTGGCCTCTTCCCAAGGACAGTGCAGCTCCCTAGAGCCCGTGGTAGAGCACGTGGTGCTCGCCAGCCCCAGCCCCCAAACCACCTCCGAGCCGCAGTCATTCTCGCCTGGGGGATCTCGGCAATCACAGCAATTAGCCGCTAAGTCTCCTCCACCCAGATAAGGGCGCAGTCATTAAACAACAGACTCATTCCCTGGCACTGATAACACGAGCCATGCAGGCAGGGAGAAGGGACAGCTCTTCAAGTGAACACAGAGCCAAAAGGTGAGAGTGTGGCTACCTCACCGGTCACCTCAGACACAACAACAACAACCTTGGTTAAGTTCAAACATAGAAACAACTTCACCCAAATCCCAGGGACGGGTTGGGATGGAGCATGTAGGTCAGGAGAAGTCAAGTAGCAAAAGAGAAGAAGTAATGTAGAGAATAAAAGAAAAGAAACAGATAAGCAACTCAGCAGACAGCTCGGTGTTAGCGTCAGACAGGTGGGCATCAGTTAAGAGCATGCGGAGGAAGGACTGTGTGGCCGACAGGAGTGGACAGACGTGCAGCAAAAAGGACAGCTGAGGGACAAAGGCCACAGGGAGCATGGGGAAGCAGAACCCTGGAGCTCTGGGGATCAGAAGGGGGGGCCAGCAGCCTGGGGCCCAGGGACGGCCTGCGAGGCCCTGGGGAGGCCTGAAAGGCAGACAGGCAGGCCACACGGACTGCAGCACTAACGGCAGGATTACTGGCATAGTGACACCGACACAGCCTCCCTAAAAGGATCACAGCGGCGTAATAAACTTTATTAAATAATAAAACTTATTATAACTGTTAACCCGATTTAGTTCATTCTTCGCGGCTTACACACACACAAAAAAAAGAGGGGTGGATATAATAAGCCTTATACCGTACATAAGGCAAAGCCTACAAAAGCCATCGCCTTACCATTGACTTTAATTGGATTTGAAAAACGGGTTGCAAATTATAGCATTCTCTACTTGCAACTTAGTAAAATAAGTGTATAGAAAAGAAGGGGGAAAACCTGTGGACTGAAAGTAAATTAATCTGCTTTCTGCCCATGCTTAATTAAACTTCCTTAATGCTTATAAGAGTTAATGAGTGAATTGATTAAACAATACAGCTAATACTTACCCCCAGCTCACAAGCAGTGGTGATCAGCTCTCCTGTGGAAGAGAATAGGGGAGGAAATTAATGTAAACCCAATAATTATTATTAAGAGACAAGTCTGCTCCCAAAGTTTTCCCAAATCAAATACTTGCACTGGGGTTTTGCATTAATTTGCCAGGATCAAAACCTACAAATCTTCCCAGTGTGACATTTCCTAAGCGGCACGCTCATTCTCTTCATCTCTCGCTTCTCCCCTGATGCCTCCCTCCCTTCCTACAGCACATACACACAGATATAAACACACACACACACACATACACACACACACACAAGCCATTAGACTCCCTCTCCAATGCTCTGTCACACAAAGACACACATATGCTGATCTGAGAATAATGCTTCCAGTCCCATCCTCCCCATGCATCAGGGTCCTTTCCCTTCCCCTTTCTTCTGCCGCTCTACGTGCCTCTCTCCTGCTCCCACACTCCCAATGTCTCAATGTCTCCTTTAGTCCGTTGGGCACAAACAGAAAGGCAACGTTGGTGACAGTCACAGAATGAGGTAAGCTGTAAAAATAAGAGCCGGTTGCACAATTTTTTGACAAGCTCTGTGTGAGGCGCAGCACAAAGTGAATAGAAAACCCCTAAAAGCTATTTGAGGAAGCTTTAATGTATCTGGGCACAAACCCATTTGTGCCAGAATACACCCAGAGCGTTTCAAATTAGACTGATTTCTCACCCAATGTTTGCATCTCCCACTCATGAAAATTGAAATTTGGTTCAGATTAAATGACATTGATAAATGTTTGGGTTCAAGACAGCTCCCTCTACTGGTACTAGATGGGTAGACATCTCCTCCATCCAAACCAGCCAATAAAACGGTGGCTGTGTTTCCTGCATCAGCACTGACAGGATAATCAGTGTATTACTTCACCTGCATACAAGCTAGGTAGGATGCCTGGTAGATTCATTCATATAGCCTAGGAAACAAACTACATTGAAAAAGGTCAAACATTAAAAACAGTATAGCTGATTATTTTCAATCAAAGCGTCTGTACGTGTTTTTACATATTCAAAATAAACATTTGAAGAGCAAAAACATGGGCCCCGATGCAGCACCAACCATTATAGAACAGAGCAGCTGAATTTCAGATGGCATTGGCTACATCACGAATTTTGCAACCTTGCTGATACAGTGAATTATTATGCCTAAATTTCTGCCACATGAGGAGCCCCAACTCTTATCAGTCTAATGGACCATGAAGTCAGAACTCCTCCACCTGCACAGCTTAAATGTTTTCACAGCTCCATTTCACCTGGCATGAGCCGCCAGCTACCTGCCATCATTTTACATCACACTTTCTCATCCCTCATCGGTTTCTCAATTTCACTCATTTTCCCTCAGTAGTGGCACACTTTTACACCATTCAGCACAGAAAAACTCAAACTAATATTGAGCCAAAACATCCATCTCAGTGGCACAGACATGCAGTTCTGCAGCCCCAATACTAAAAAGGGAAAATATTGACTCAACGGGGTAGCAGCATGGGTGCCAAGAGTCTTTGTGATAGTGGAGCATGGGCACCCACACCAGTCTTCCCATAATCCCCATCATTTCCACACTCCACATTCCTAGACAACAGCGTACCCGCGGGGCTGTGCTCAAGCCTCTCCAGGGCACATCACACCTAAAGAGATTAGGACACAGAGACGGAGACCTGGAGAATTCGGAAGGGTGTTCAGCTGGCACTATCAGAGCGGGCATCCTGCACCGTCCCTAAACACTGTGGAGAAGGGGCTGGCCATTTTTTCAAAGGCCCCGTTCGCTAGACAGCAGCACAACCAGCAGGG
Organism: Macquaria ambigua; assembly: GCA_008360985.2. Lineage (NCBI taxonomy): Eukaryota > Metazoa > Chordata > Actinopteri > Centrarchiformes > Percichthyidae > Macquaria > Macquaria ambigua. The sequence continues at coordinate 102,716 of VMKM01001217.1, read as the reverse complement.
CTACTCAGCGCTCCAATTGCCTGCTCTCTGCTCGTCTCTGCTCGCTCATATCTGGCCGAGCTTTTCATACGCTTTCATTTTGCAAAATGTGCATTCCCCTCCACAGCAGCTTGAATGCCAGAGCAGTGCAAACCTAACAAGCAGAGCCTTCATGCCTTCAAGTACCCACATTTACAAGTTTGTAACCTAGCTATCACTTCTAAACACTGTTTGTAATTGTGCAAGGCAGTCCTTCATAAAGTGCATTACAAGAATGTTGGAAAACACATTGGTCTACAACATAGGAAGGTACGGAGTGTGGGTCCACTGTTAAGCCTTGTTACAGAAGAGTGCAAATTAAATGTATGCATACACACATAATTTTCAATTTAAACAAACACCCATATTATTTTATAAGTCAAGGGCTGTCAGCGATACTACGAATGGTGTCTGCCTATATTACCCGCCATGGTAGTGCAGTCAGCAAAAAAAATTATGTTCTGCTATTTTTTCTCCTTGTGGCTTCTGAAGGAAAGAAAAAACAAGAGGAGAATTATTGCAGATATGTAAAAAAAGTTTTGAGTAAACAACTGGCTAATGACTTTATGAATAACAAATGTTTTGTTTCAGTGCAGGTGATTGAAATAAGGTATGGGTCAAATGGCCCAAGTTAATATTGTCATAATTATCATAGCATAAACTTAATCTATTGGGCCAAATTTGTTTTAGATCCTGACACCAGAGTATCATTAAAACATTTTTAGATTTAAAAGAAACCTCACATCCTTTCTAGTGTCAGAAATAACACTGAATTCCTTAAAAGCATTACCTACATAGAAATAAAATCAAATGCACTGCAATCAACTTCCAAGACCTTTTCAAAACTCATTCATAGAATAGAATAAATCAACTTAAATGTCCCACCAGGGCAGGACATTCATCTTTGTATCACTATTAAAGACACAGTAAAAACAATAAAAGAACATAATAGATGCAACACACTTCACAAATCATCAACAGTACAGAAATATATGTGCAAAATGTATACAACGTTTGTTGTTAAATTTTAGCGTTGTTTTTCATTACACTTTTTACACATGGTACAAAGAATCCCTTATATATCTTTTTCTTTACCAGAGATGTTCATCCAGAAGGCATTGTCATAAATGTATTTACTGTATATTCAATTCTGCCTTAAACATTGAATAATTCGCATTGAGTAGACTGTGAAAAATTGTGCTGGTGTGTGAACTATGCATATAATCCAGGCACATGCTCTTGCAGGTGAATCTAAAGCTTTTAATGATGGACCTTTTGAAATCAAAGTATTAGTATTTAAGTATGTTGTTCTCAGGCAAGCTTTATGTTTGTCATGTTGACACCAGTTTGGGTTTTTCAAGCTGATGCACCTGTACCTGTAGTACCACGGACAGCACCAGTTCAGCTGCAGCAGCTACACAAACAAGGCGCCACACGATTGGCTGCCCGGCAACACAACAAAGCCACATGACCAGAGGAGTGTTAGCTAGCTGGCTAGCACCAACCTGAGTCTCCACCGGGGACAGTCCTCTGCACACAGGGCACATACAGAGCGGTGACACAAGCGACCGTAGCGCCTGTCAGTATCCAGCTTGTCCTCTCCTCCGCAGACATTGTTCTTTCTGAATAAATACCGATAGTTTTCAAACAATTGCTAATGTCGACTAACTAGCGAGCTAGCTAACGATAGCGCCCATACATTCCGGGCGCTGAGCGCTGTAAATAGAACTGTACCACTTAAATGAAAACCAATGTTAGAGCTAGAGCTGAAGTGAAGTTAATAATACTTAACTTAACTTTACGGTTTTATTTGTGCAGGCTCGACAGTTAGCTAAATTGAAACGTTTCTGTTCCCGGGAAGCAGCAACCTGATTCTCGTCAACGAGCTAAACTCGCGATACTACCGAACGCGCCATTCCTAAAAGTTACAGCAGTCATCGAAGTAGTTATGATTTATGTAGTCGCAGGATAATATAATACTTTTCTTTCGTTGCGGCGGTGGAGGACGAGTGTTTTTTCACCGGACGTGTTGTCTGTGAAAAACTGACGAAACTTCCTGGTTCACTGTGACTCAGAAGTTCAGAATGAAAAGCTGAGATTTCTCTCATCACTTCACGTCTGTCTAAGGGAGGGTCTGCACCTATTGTCCACACAAGCACAACGGCTGCGGTGTGTAAATTCATCTGAAAATAACTAAAATAATAAATAGCCTACTTAAGTCTGTTTATTTGTCCCATGTTTGTGTTTCTTTATATTAATGTTTATACACTTACATGTGTTTTTCAGGTATAATATGGATGTGTGCCAGGGTTTACGATGTAGCCTACAGACATAAATAATTATTATGTAACCTACTAATATATTTTGACAAAAGCTTTTTTTCCAAGGTCAAGAATTAACTCTAAATTTAAACTTTTATGGAAGACAACAAGTCCTTAATGTCCACAGAGAAATGGATATTTTAACATCCACATTTTAATAACTGGGCAACTCCATCAACTGAAGAAGATCATCAATCAAAAGACTCAGAACAGCTACTGAATGGACCTTGTGGTGAGACTGTTTCACCAGAAGCTGTTTCCAACGTCAAAAATGACCTTTCAATCTTGATTGTGAGTCATTGTGCATACCTTATGTATATCTGCAAATACAACTGTGAAAGTGGTTTGCAGTCTTTGACTATTGCACAATATATCTCACTCAAGTTAGCAAACCTGACTCAATGGCACACCTAAACTAAACTACAACTAAATGTGTGCTTCATTCTATTCACTATTCTGTTGTTGTAGATGCAGCCGAAACCTGTTTTCTCAGTGGACTGTGCTGCAGAAGAATCGGGTGAGTGACGCTCAATGCATTACAAGGGGTTCAATACAGAGGGCCAGCTTAAGAGTGTTGACATTCCAGGTAAACCCAAACTCAAACATAGCTGCCTGTCTTATCCGACTTGGAGCTTTTTTTTAAAAAAGAAAAAGCTCCACGCCATAGTCACCGTAGCCCTCTTTACACTTGTTGATGGATGGATTTGTCTGAAATTCCTAATAGATGTTTTATTGTGACCAGCCCTTTCTGAAAAGAAAGAAAAGGCAGTTTTTTTGTGGTACAATAGCAGCAAACAGACACTCTGGGTCTTGTAGTAAGAGTAATGCTACTTCATTTAAACATTATCATACTAGTTTCAGCTGCTAATGCACAATTAAGTGTAGCAGAAAAGCACTAGATTATAACTGAAACAAGATACATGCACCCATAGATGTCTCACAAGTGTCCATATTTCACAGGTTGAAGGGTGACTGTAATAAAGAAATTGCCCTATTGAACTGATAATAATCCCAGCCCACCATAAATGAGTCTGATCCCTCAGTAAATTGAGCCCTTGGTGAGGTGGAGTGGTGTCAGCACCTAGCCAACTCTCAGATGGCTCTCTAATCCTCGCTTCCCTCTCACCACCACCCTCATCGTCTAATCAGTCTTGAACACACACATAACGCTCACACCCATCTGACACACACACACACACACACACACACACACACACACACACACCCAAGTACTCACCCTTCCTCACACTCGGGCTCAGCCATCTCTCCAGTGTGATGTCACTGCTAATCCACGCTTGGTTATCCGCTGGGCTGCAGTGCTGCCAGAGGGATATGGGGAGGAGATGGAGTGAATTTGGGGAGGCGGAGGAGGGGAGGGGGGTAATCAGGCACGTCATAAAGTCTCTAAAACCACCACTTCCATTAGCCCCCGCCACACAGAGAACCAAAGTCTTGCAGCCAGCCAAACCGAACAGCATATGCACAAATGCTCAATGGAGTGTTAATATGAACACATATTTCAGTTCTGATAGGAAAGATAAAACACAGCAGCAAGTATATTCACAGAGGCCTGTCGCTCCTATTCCAGGCACAGAGGAATCATTAGAGAGTCTGCTGGATTAAGCACATCCTCCAGCCCCCCCAGCCCCCACCCCATGCATCCACAAAATGCAAGGCCTTTTTATTGACAGCCTGTCCAAACAGAGGAATTACCCACATGGTTGAGGCCCTCGTTCCATATGGCACCAAGCTATTAACAAACATTAGTTGACTGTAATAGCAGTGGTATTAAATGTATTATCTTTTCAGATTGTATGTGAGGTGTGTGATTTTGTGTATGTGTGTGTGTGTGTGTGTGAGTGGTGCTAGAGTGCACATACACACACTCAGTGTGTGCCAGTGTGTGTGATTAGAGACTTCTAATGTTCCAGCTCTGGGGATTTGTAGCATGAGATAAGAAAGGGCATTAATGGTGAATTGTGACGGTCCAACAGAGCAAAACTGTTGTTTGAAATGTGCGTATGTTTCCGTTTGCTGAATCCTTTTTACACTAACAATCTCACATATTGTCTCACATAGAAAGGCGTCTCTGATTGTTGCTGATTTTTTAACTCGGTGCCTCACAAAAACACACATGCATGAGCAAGTGGCTTACGAGACCACCGAGTGAAATTCAATCTATTTGATTTTGTATTTTCCTCACTTACCACATATCTGTTTTAATCTTACCTTAAGCATCCTTGAAATGAGGTGTAATCCAGTTAAGCCCTTTTGAATCTGCTTCACAGCCATATTACACCCATTCATCGTCCCATAAACATTCTCACTACTAAACAGTTGCTCACTGAGAGTGTCCACAAGCCAAAATCCACATACTGTGGACATTAAAAGATCAAAAACGATGGTGTTTACATTTGTACAAGTGTGATGCAGGCACTGCAAAAAAAAAGTGCTCAGTTGACTTTTCCGAGGTTAAAAAACACATCACACATTTTAGGCACAATATGATACGGTAGACAGTGGAAATAGTCTTTTGCAAATTTAGTTTTATTTGCACTAATGACAAATGTAGATAATAAAGTTAGTTCATCACCTCATTCAGAGCAAAATCCCTCTGGGCACCCACTACTTCCTATCATGCAAAACTGTCACCCTCCCCTTTTACTAGAACACCATGGAGCAATATTCTGGGCAAAAACTGTCAAGCGAAAGCTGCAAGACATGTGACAAGTGTTTGTAATAATATTCCAAACCTTGGATCAAATGCTGGGCCGAGAAAAATCAACAAAACAAGTCAATTTTCCTGCATTTTCTATAAAATGTAGTGAGGCCTTGAACCAGTGAATAAGTCTTCAGAGAGATTAATTCTCCTCTCTGATCCTGTTCTCATTACAAGAAGCAGGGGACTCAAACACACGTAATAACAGAGCGCACTGCTGTTCCTTTGTAACATGTGGCTACCTAAATGATCCTAAATAAGATAGATGACAAGGATAAAGCAAATCATAATCGGCATTTTGCACAATGGAACATAATAGTCTGAAGAGAACAAGGGACAACATACAGAGCTCCTGCTTCCATCGCCTGGAGCAGCACACCTAGTCGAGAGCAATTAAAACGAGAGGATTCAATTTTGCCAAACACCAGGAACCTAAGATAAATCTTGTATCTCATTTTCCAGCGGAGGACACTCCCTCACACCAGTGCTATCATGTTTGTTATGGTATTTTTAAGAAACAGCTGGCTACTGACAGAGTTGGTAAAACAACCTCCTTCCATGAATGACGCTAATCCCAATGATTTCGGTGTGAGACCCAGGGGTGGGAGAGAGGGAGGGTCGGGCGAGACTGGGAATGAAATGGCCTCAGACTGTGGTGTTGGTGGAAAATTTAGACAGAGCAGGGGGGGGGGGTGGCAAGACAGCACGTCTCTGCATGGTTTCCATGTGGGAGAAATCCACTTACTTGAACTGATAAAGATTTAATTAACACAAGACTCCGCAATTACTCCATAATTAAAGTAATTTGTCCCCTTGTTTGGATGAGTAGGCAAGACGCCACATGTGCCTCTGTAAGAGCAGATGAGAGAGAGGGGGCATCAGATGCTCAGAGAGGTAGACTCTTAATGTTTGAATTTAATGCTTGATTTTCCAAACCTATTTCCCCCTCATATGTTCTAATAAAATATTTGTATCAGCTTCTCTTTAGCCTGTATTTATTTGCCTTTTATTTGACAACTCATTTGTTATTCATTGAGAAAGTAATAAGCTGAGTAGGCTGAGTACAAAGTATCATCAAGAGCCACATGAAATAGTAAATAGGCCTGATATAATCATAATCCTCTTCAAACTGCACTGCATACGGCTTGAATTGTGTAATGTTGCCCCTGCAAAGCTTGCTGAAAGCTACAGCAGAAAAAATACCAAAAGAAAAGTGATGATTTTGTTTGACGAGATCAAATTGCATGAATCAAGAGTGAGAGTCCTGTGTGAGGTGTTTGACCTTGGGCGCGATAAAGAAAGGTGAACCCAACTTACAGCAAAATATCAGTGCAGTGCTGTGATAAAAACAGTCTCCGTAACAAATAGTGACTAACCACACGAGACAGAAATAGTGAGGAATTAACAACATCGTCCAATATGTGCCACCATGCCATGGCAGTCCAATTTGCCGGGAGATAAAAAAAAAATGGCTGCCAAGTTTACTATATTAAAAACCAGGGAGACAAATGTGTCTTGTGTCTGCTTCTGAGGGTTGTATGTGCTGTTACTTAATTTACGCGAGGGGAAGAGCACTATCTCTTATTTACAGATGATGATCTGCATATAAATTGCCTCACTTGCATGCTGGGTAATTGAGGTACATATCACACAGCCTTCAACTTGCCAGCTAAGGTATCCTGCTGATAGCTTGGCGCACAGCCCGCAGCCACCTGTGGCATTTCGCATGTTGGGTCTCGGCGCAGACAGGGCGCAAAGAAACACATAGAACTAAAGCTGAACCCTTTAAAACAGCTAGTTGAAGGTATCTCCTGCTATGTGACAGCTGGGTGACAGACAGCTGTTGCACATTATATCCCAGCCTACATATTGCTGGCTGTTGTCAGGTGAAACCCTTCAATCTAAGAAATGTCTTCCCAAGAAAATGGTTACTATTTTACATTTTGCTGTTAAAATGTCTTTTTTAATGGTTTTGTTATGCAAGTTAAAGAATGCTCCCAACTCATAGAGCAGACTGGAGTCTGGGGCTAAAACATAAAACACAGTACTGGAGTAACTACTGGACTAGACAGCAACAATATTTTGTTATAAGTTGCTGCTTTGCAAGTAATTTCCAAACTATAATATTACCCATTCTAAAGGAACTAAAAGTCAGCCTCTCCTGCTTTGATTTTTTTTTATCTGTGTCTTGTGAGTCCCCCAACTTTATGGAAGTGCAATAATAAATTGTTTGGAGTACCCCTTTAATATCAAGGGTTTATTCAATGTATTCATTGACATACCATCTCTCTCAACACTTCACTTATTCCAGAAGAAAATTGTCAGGCTAAATGTCATAGCTGTGCGGCTCATGCACCATTTTCTCCATCCATCCTGATTAAATGAACTAGATGTGGCGTTTTAAAGGGACGGACAGAGGTTGTTTTGCTCCTGCAGAAAGGGCCTTGGGTTGGTCAGCCATTCTGTGTGGCAATAAATGTGTGTTATTTATCCAAAGAGGAACTTTTCACTACAAATATAATGCAACTGATGCAGTTGAGAAATGTGACGCTGTGAAATTGAGTTGTGTGGCTGTGAAGAGTGTTAAAAGTTAATTAGATTTAAAAAGGTGATGATAGAAGTACCAAGGTTTGTGTCAATCTGTTACAAAGACCAGCGTCAGTACACCACATGAACCTCACTTTCTCATCCAGGAAGCTGGTTCAAGAAAAAAAATATTGTATCATTCCACTTTATTTGCATAACCCTGCCCTGCTTAAGGCAGGGGAGCCACCGAGTGATCTCAAAATTAGCATGCTGTCACCTTCAGTGTCTCTTCTGTCATTCAGAAAAAACAGGCAAGTGTGCAGACATATGAACCCATCTCACATCTACTGCGGAAATGTTAATTAGGAAGCAAGGCATCCCACGGCTCCATTCCTCTCCAAACGCCTAACTGACATGTTATGTATTTAAATCCCTTTCATGTACCCTTATTATAGAGGCGATGAAGTCACACGCGAATGATGGAAAATGTCATCATCATCATCATGGTACAATATTTGTGCAAGCACGTAAAAATAAAAGCTAAATGTTGCTCACAACTGTGCATATGTCAGCCATGCCTGATGCCAGGATTTAAATCTGAAATAAATCAAAGAACAGTATAATTAATTTGAAAAAACTGCAAAAGCAAAGACATATGGAATGTTTGATTAATCAGTAAATGTCCAACTTTAAATATATAGCCTACATATAGTACATCTCCTCTGGTAGCGTGATTGCACATATAGAGGATTTTCAGGCATCTATGGGCATGCCAATTTAGCTAATTCAATTTCTCTTGTTTCAAATATATTTGTGATGTATTAATACCGAGTCTTTTTCATAATAAACATCAAACTTCCATTTCTTTGCTCTGTGTTTTAGGCTATTGGATGCTGCAGGCTCAGTGGGTTTGGTGGGCTTAGTGCCAACATCTCTATTGTTGAGGAAATAGTGTCCTCTTGTGGCTTCAGAGGGAAACTCCACCCAGCACTGAACACCAGGGAATGTTGCTCATGCAGTCATTTTCTATGCTAAATATGAAGATAAGGCTGATAAGATAGAACATGAAATGGGTCTAAAATAGACTTCAAGAAAAATGTGTCCTTTATCTCAAAAAAATACTGTGTTTGATAGAGCTATCAAAACCCAGAGCCATTTTGGCGACTAAGATAGCAGGGAAATGCTCATGCTGAGGAATGATGAAACACATATGTAACTGTGATTAAACATTACTGCTATGTTGTGCGTACACATCTGGAGTTCAAAGGCAGTAGCCTCACAAAAGGAACAAATCCTCATCAAACGCACATGCTTTAAATCACCGAATCATTACCACAGCCTTACCTATGAGCATGAGATTTTACACAACATTTTAGTTTTTAAGAAGGCCTAAAATCAGAGAGACAACCAACTCACTTTAGGTTACTTTTAAAAAATATTTTATTCTTTGCAAAGGAGGCATTGGGAGCATCAGTGCGTTCTATGGCTTGTGTACAGAGTTCCTGTAGGAGACAAAATCATAGAACAAGCCCTTGGGTGAACTGAGGGCCCCACCCATGTTTACCAAGGAGGAATGTTTGAGGCAGCTACTCGGCAGCTGTTACAGAACACGGTCTTAAGCAATGGGCACAGTGTTTGAGCTGAAAGTGTTGGAAAGGAATGCTACTGTACAGTATGTGGCTTAGTACTTGACCCTGCTTGGCAGTTACATAAAATCTGAAGAAATCAAGCCATTCAGAAATGCTCCGTGGTGTGAGTGAAGCGTAATGCTGCTGATACTTTTAAGAATGCTAGGTATGTTTCTCTTAGGAAGGAACCAAAAAAGAAAAATACTCCAGGAATCCAACACTGCTGTTGAAATAATCTTTTCTGTGAAGTCCGGGAGCCCTTAATCAATGTGAATTTTGCCCCTCAACTATACCTCTTTTTTAGCTTTATTCATCATAATGCAACGTGGAAGAAAATTTGAATGCTACAATAGGAAAGTTACCCTCGACATCTCATGATTTTAACGCTCAATATCGTATTTGATAAGCTAGTGGCAGAATTAATGCCTTCAACTACACTCTACATATGGGCACAGTCTGGTGAGCTAACATCACAGAAGAATGCACAGATTCGTCCCAGATTCTTTAGTTTCAATTCATCTGCTGCTTTGTTTTGGACAACTTGACTCATCCACACACAATAGAACTTACCAAATTTGGCATGGTGTGCGATAATATCATTATTCCCATGGAGCTGGTTGCGAGCTGAACTGAACAGCCTTGACTGTAATCCAGAGCCGTCAACATTCCACCATAGCAGCAGTTTGGGTTTAGGATTGTTTACAGAAACACTTTGGATCGGAGAGAGTGGTCGTTACATCTTGCATGTGGAGAGAAAACGGCTCCTCCTTATATTTGGTATAATCTCTGGATGCTGCTGAGACTGTGCCCAGGTTTGACAGCGTACAAATCATTGGATCAGACCCAGCATGGGATAAAGCTAACAACAGTGCAGACTGAATACAGTACATGTGTGTGGGGCAGGGACACAGCTAGCTAGCTAGCAAGCAAGCAAGCAGGTGTGACTGATGCATATTGGTAGTACAGCTCCAATGTGGTCTTTCACTGCAAATAGGCCTTACCTATACCGTTAACAGCACAGCCATTGAGAAAGCAAGTTGTATAATTGAAGCACCACCAGTGAAGAAAGTTAATGTATTTCAGTACATTCATTGTCAAACCCTGCGATGTTGGTTTAATTCCTGTGTTCTCTCTGGTAGCGTTTTCTTTTTTTGGGTGGTGGGCGAGATCATAGAAAGGGGATGAAATGATGCAGGGCGATTTTAAACAAAGCCCAAGGGCACCCACACACACACAATCACACATGCATGCACACACTCTCAAACATTCTCACACACATTATTTATGCAGGAGAAAAATATATTAACATTTGCATTACAAAACAGTACAAGGGCCTCAGTGTAGTAAAATACCTCTTCTGTCAGATAAAAATGTGGAGAAGAATCCGCGTGTTGTCATTTCCTTATGTCTTATGTATGCAAAACTATCTCTCCTTTTGCCTTCAACAAAATATCTTTTCTCCTTTATGAAAAATATTCCCACAGTTTAATGGGATTTGAGGCACTGGATTATATCTCTATACACAAAAAGTCTTTTCCCCCTCCTTAAAGTTTGTTCAGCAAATGGAAGCCAAATCCGAAGCGCTACATGATCTAGATGCCATTAGGGGTTCAGGGACGAGAGGGCGATGGGGAGCACTTAACTAGTTAGCCATTACACCCCAAGTTTCTCCCAGCCAACAGTCCAGCTGTCTGGCTCTGTAAAAACTATAAACCCCTTCCCCCTTTTTCCTTCCCAACAGACCCAACTACACCACTGTTATCTGGTTCGGTCTGATTCATGAGTAAAATCCATTCATTCCTTCTACAACTTTAATTCTATGGCCCTCTGATGGAAAACCAGCAGCCATAGTTTAAAACAGCCCAACGCTGGAGCCTCATTTAAAGCGGTAGGTTTTTTTTTTAAGATAGCTGAAACAGTATTTCATTCTGGAGGAGCCAGGCATCTGTGGTCCAGTGTGCTCCACATCTCTGTATCCCACAGTGGCCATCCAAACAGCCACAAGAGGCCCTGAACAATCTGTAATGGCTCTCTGTTGTGCAGAATCCACAGTATATGACCAGAACTTGAGAAGACTTACTCCTTTCCACAGCTGGCTTACATGAACAAAAGAAAGCACAAAATAATCTGAACAGTTTCACAGCATGTTGGCATTCCTGTCTAATCTTCTCTGCCAGAGCAGGACCCCATAGCTCAGTCCACCGGGCCCTGGAAGATTAGCTTGGAACAGCCCTGAGTGAGACCGAGCTGGGTGGCACAGAAGGGGCAGGCGGCGTGGAAGGCGTGGGTGCCGTGGGGCAGAGGGATCTCGGCCCAGTACTTGACCGACTTCTCTGAACACACATGTCCACACGGCACGAAAGCATGCGTGGGCGCACCCGTGTCCACGTAGAAGGCCGGTTCACAGCCCAGCCACAGTGGTACGTAGGGCCCGACCACCCGGCACATGGGACACTCTCGCTGAGTATTGGGCTCCTGCTCTGAACGGTGGCCCCAGTTGTGGTAACCGTGCACGTGGCCACAGGCCAGGTAGACCCAAGGCTGCTTGTCCTCCAGAGAGGAGAGGGCACGGCTGCGTTGCATGCTGGGGAAGGCCAGCGTGTTGAGACCTACGGGGCACTGGGGCCGCGCTGCGTTGATCTCCTGCCTGAGAGCCTCCAGATGCTTTTGGGTGGGGGTGTGAAAGAGGCCTTCTGCAGTACGCCACAGCAAAGTCGCTCCGCATAGATCCACCAGGGAGCCGTCCTGCAGTATATTACTCTCAATCTCCACCTGCAGAGGGTGATGCAGCAGACACACATTTAGTTTCACTTTGCAAAAGAAAGAATGCTTATGTCATGCATGCAACCATATTCTATTAGTGAATTGAGGAACATCTTCTTAATATTGTGATGCTTCAGTTACTGTATGTTATGGAGCTACTGACCAGTTTGCCTGGGGTCTGTGCTGAGCGGGTCTCTCTCAATGTGTAAACATCCCCACAAACAGAGATCTCTCTCCATACGCCAGGCTTCGACTCCTCCGTGAACCCACCCTTAGGGTGCATTACCAGCACGCCATTGGTTGTTAGTCCGTCCATGTGACCGTCAGGGTTCTTCCATTTTGCTGCTTTTTCCTGTAGGCGAGACAGAACATAGTTGAGCATGCAAACTGATGTGCTGTGTGGCAGTCCACTTTTTAACGCCGTAGCACTGCCAATAAAAGGTATTGCATTTGTTTATCTGGTTAGAACTTATAGATTTAAAAGACACAAACTGAACATCCAACCTGCCATTCAGACAGCAGTGTGAATAGAGATACCGTGTATCTGCCACAGTACACTAAATAGTAATTACCCCGAGGAAGATGTTTTTGGAAGAATCAAAACCAGCTGCGTAGATGCGAGCAGTGTACGGCGGGTTACGCTCACAGACCACTCGGCAGGCAAAGCGGGAGATGGTGCTCTGTGTGATGGGAGTCTCCTCTCCCTCCTGGCCTCCTGCTATTGTGTCAGTCACCACAAAGTCTATGGGACTCTCAGTGGAACGCCCAATCTACAAAACAACACAGTAATTAATCAATATCATGCTGTATTATTATATGGCTTCTTGTGATCTCTTGTCAATGTATTGGCATGGATGAAAAGAGGTTTCTTTTTCATTTCCAGCAGACATTTGAACTCTGAGCTGTTCTGCTTCCCGGCAGTTCAGCTATTTGCCAGTTTGTGGCGGTTTGACATTTGAATGACGGCGCTCAAGATCATGTTGCTGTGTGTGTGTGTGTGTATGTGTGTGGTAAAAATGCTGAGACATGACACACTTTGGTACACTAAGCTTCATACAGCAGCATGTTGTCATATCAGTGCATCTCTGAAGAGAATCCAAGTTTCTATTTTTTTCCAAAAATAATATTTCAGACTTATTTTTAAGCAGACCACGGAGTTCAACAATGAAAAATGTCCAAACAGTTCTCAAGCTGAACAAACAGAGGTAAAAATAAGCATTTCCCCCTTTCATTTCCTCAATTTTTTTTTTCATCTCAAATTGTCCTAAAGTCCTTTTTTTTTTTTTTAACGTTCTCTGCTGCGTTTGTGTTGCTATTTATTCAGTGTTGTTCACAGACACATGGACACCATTATGGGCTGAATGTGAAGCACGAGTCTGCAGTGCTAACTTCCCTCTGGTCATCATCTCCTTGCTGTACTTTCAGATTAATGCTACAGACAGAACAGTTGACAGTACACATGCAGGTCACATGCACTCACTGGTAGAGTGTACGGTTCAGGAAGGGGGAAAAAAACAGCAAAATGTTCATAGATTTTGAAGACATAGCTGCAAATATTCTTAGTTAAATGTAGAGCAGAAAGGTCCAGTCAAATAAACCATTAGTCAATCGACAGAGAATAAAAACAGCAACTATTTTGATAATCCTGTCATTGTCCAGTCATTTTTCAAGAGAAAATGCCAAACACTCGCTGATTACAGCTTCTCAAATGTAAGGTTTATATGCTTTTTGTCATTATATATAGTATTAAATGATATTTGTTTGGGTTGGGACTGCAAGCTACATAAAACAAGCAATGTTAGTTGCAGCCCTAATCAAATCTAGAGGATTCAACAAGTTATTCAAAAGCATCGTACATACAATCCTAACAGGTAACAGTGCCATTTAATGGGGATTTACCTGAAACATGTCTGTGTCTTTGTCATGGCAGTACTCCACCACTACCGTCTGGTTCCTGGACAGTGTGTAGGAGATGCTGTGTTGGCCTTTACAGTTCACGGCCTGAAATATAACAAACAACTCATTACAAACATGCTGCACATTGTGATACCATATCAGCAAACACATAGTTTAACAATTTAAGTATAAGCCCGCCAACAACAAAGGAGTGTTTCATTGTTAACTACCATGTGCCTTATGCAATCATTGTATCATTGCTGAGGTTAAATTACAGATCAGGGCAAAACAACAAAGATTCAACAACAACTTTAGTGCTTGTTGGAAGAGAATATATATTCATCCTTATTTTCACCCTGTTATTTACAACTAAAATAATTCTCAGGCTTTTTATTACAATGGATTATTACTGTGTTTTTTTAGTCATTAGTCATTTAGACATTAAAGCAGGGACACTTCTTCATTATATTACCTAAAGCCAAAGATCTGTGGCAGGAATTTCTGCTAGAGGAACAGAGAAGAGCGTTTAAAGTCACACTTCCGTGACAGTGACCATAAACTGCCCACTGGCCTCAGTTAACACATGCTCGCCTACCAGCTGAACTGCCTCAGTCTGTGTAGTGACGGAGGGTGGGTTAAAGCCACTCAGGCCCAGCTCCCAATAACACTTTACCACATGGCACCATCATCCCGCTATAATCTGCAAATTCCATTTCCCAAACAAACCCCCCCACTCTTTGTCACATGCAAGAGGGAAAGAGGGAGAGAGAAAGTGGGTCATCAGCGCTACCACACTCTGCTGTAACCTCAGAGACAGACGGGGACAAATGTCATCATCACATGCAGTCTTGTCTCGACTGCGCTGCTACAAACAAATGGTGCTCCACCTGTTCAACAGCTAAAACAAGTTCGTACACACTCCAAACTGAAACATATATTTTTATAAGCACAACACCGCACCCCCAAAATGTCACACCCTACCCTCTCTGAGTTGAAGGAGTGATAATAAAAACACAAGCACAGGCCATGCAACCCCCAAAGGAAAGCCAATGCAAACAATCACACATGCACAAATGCAGTAACTGAGATCAAGTGAGAGAGCAGGGGCAGGATTTAAATATGAGGCTGGCAGTGGCATCATGGGAGCTCCTCATTATCTGTCATGAACACCAGAGTGTGCACAGACACGTGAGCTTTCCCTCTCAGCTTTCTGAGCTACAGAGCATTCTCAGTTCATTCGTACAAGACTGCAACATTGCGAGGGAGCTGGAGCAGGTTGGGGGTGGGGGTGGTGGGGTGGAAAAGAAAGTAATAGAAAAAGGGGGTGATGGCTTGGTTCACTTTACTCCTTACTCAAAAAGAAGGCTCTCCTCAAATCATGCTCACCACACTGCTCGTCTCTAAGGAATGGCTATTTTTGACCTTGTGTACAGCTGGGAGTGCAGGGTCAGCCAACTGCAACAACTTCCTCCTCAGTTCACCCTCCTGATCCCAGGCCTGGTAACAGGGTGGCAGAGAGGAAGAGCGGTGAAAGGGGAAGAAGCTCACAGCAGTCTAACGTGACTAATTGTGCAAATGGCGCTCTTTGCTCAGTTGAGCTGTGTAGTAAAAAAGGCTCCAATGCAACATGGTTTTCTGAGCAAACTGAGGAGCCACTTGTAGTGTGGAGCAGCAGAAACATGTAGGCATATTTCACAGACCGCTGCAGCACAACATTCAGCTCAAACTCGAATGGAATGATGCACAATCTCTGCAATGAAAAAGCCTCTGTCACAGAAAAACCTCTAAGCAGATATCAGGAGTCAAGTTCCACAAGGTGAGAGAAACCTGAACCAGAGGGGCTTTGGCCAGCGAGCTAAACTCCCAACAAATGTCTGGAATATTGGCCTCCGAGAGGTGCAGAGGTAAGCAGCTCCTCTAGCTTGTTTAGCAGTTTTGCTTGGGAACCAAAGGCAGGAATGCAGGAAGCAGACATGTTATACTCGACGGGGCAGTTTCTGGCAGGCACTCCGGTGCAAAGAAAAGCTATGAGGCCCAGCTAGGAACTACACTTATTGTACTGGAAATGTCAACATTAAGGTCTGCCAACAATAATGTAAAGGAGCTTACTGCATGTTCCATAAGCTACTGCAGTGATTCCCAATCAGGGGTACTTGTACCCTGTGGGCTACTTCTGCAGTTACCAGGGGGTACATGGAAAATTGTGAAGCTCAGCTAACTTGAAAAAAAAAATAGAAATTATGATTTGATAATATATATCCACATATTTGTGTTTAGGAGAAAAATCAACACACAAGTAAGATTACAAATTTGTGTGATGCTGATCTTCATAGTTATTGTCACAATAACTTACCAACTATGGTAGTCTGACTGCACAAGACATGCCTCAGTTTTCCACCAAACCTGAGTCAACTGTAAGTTGATTAAGACTTCAAAAAGACTAGTTAAGCTAAAAGTAAAGAAACTGTAAACCAGTTTCTGTCACTCCAAATGGCAGTAGGTCAAATGTAAACTTGGCCAAAACTACTAAAAACATTCTACTAAATACAATAACATAAAGCAGCAATAACATAAAGCCATCCTTTCTATCAAAGGGTATGATAAAGGCCCATCTGACTGGGCTGTGCTGGTACATTGGAGAAAAATGGTTGGGAACCACTGAGCTACTGAAATCACAGAGAAAACATTCTGCTGCCCTGAAAAAGTCTGTTTTGTTTTTCAAGATTTTCCTTCAGCTGTGATTCCTCTGACTTTAATCTGCTGAGTTAAATCACAATATGAACTGAAAACTGCCTTGTATATTGACAAAATGACTCATCATCCTCTGTCTCAGTTATTCAATTGCATGCTTATATACGTTTCTGTCTAAAATATACATCAAAAGACAAGCTCTCACTGAGAGTCTGTTCAATGAATCACTTATTCATCTTCTGAGCTGTTCTGTACCTTGCTGGCCTGGGGTGTGTTGAGGATGTGCACAGTGCTTGGCTTAACACCATTGGCTTTGGTCCTCCTGTACAGCGCAAATCTGCTTTTCCGTCTACCCCGATCTCCATTGGGCAGAGAGCCATTGTACCTGTCACAGGGGGGGGGGGGGGGAGGGGAGGGAAGGACAGCAAAGTCACAGTTAAATTTTTTATGAAAACGCCAACTGTCTTTGTAGCTGCAAAACGACGCGTCTAATGAGATTTACAGGCAAAATTCTTGTAATCATATAACAAGTAAACATGGGGAATTAGAAACATTCATGCATTTTGAAAAGGAGCTTTGCCATGCATTACATCACTTGCAATCTAATGCACCCTATTAGCAATCTAAGCGTTACCTTGAATAATGTCTCTTATTACATAATGCACTCTGGTACTTGTGATTTCAGTGAGCCAACTCTGTGTGAACTGCAGCTGTTGGTTTGCTCTGTGTCCCAGGCAGGAGCAGGTTTTAAGATGCCCATCAGGTTTGCTATCACTTTGGGAACGCACAGTCTGGGTGGAGAACTGGCTCACATGGCTGACACACGTTCTCTCTCATAGCTGGATTTTATAAACTAATACAGAAAGCTCTATTATCTCAATTTCAAAGCCTCGGCACGGCCAGAAGAGCATCTAAGAGCATTCTCCGTTTTCACTTCTCAATACCAGACTCCTGTTTTGTCCTTCAGTCTGCTGTGAGGCACCTAGCCTAGGCAGCTCCTCATGAATGAAGAAGCCCCTTCCGGTAGGACTGGTCCTCTCCCCACCCACCAGCTGGTTCCTACAGCTGGGACACCCCATGCTCTACTCCCATCCAACACACAGACCTTCTGTCACACACTCATATGTAACCACAGTGTACTGAACGGGCACTTTGCACAAACGGAAGTATCTCTATTAAAACCCTCAAATTTGCACAGCAATGCATATGATGAGGGAATGAACTCCGACCAGCCACTACATAATCTGACATTTCTCCTCTTTGTTGCAACACAAACGCAAAAGTAGCAACAGGAGCCTCTTTCTGCTCCTCCCTACCTCCCGCCAAAGCTAGTCCACCTGTCCCATGTCTCCACACGGCTGGCCAGGCATGGAAACACATGGTCCCAGTCAGCACAGTGCACAAAGCTGGCCTGTAGGACAAGCCACCCACAGAGAGCCAGAGAGGCACTGGATGACACTGTGGACAAAACTACAACTAATACACTGACAGCAGGAGGAAAATGACTAAATAATAGTGGATACATAATTGTATTTGTGTTTTAAAATGTTTAAATTGTTCACTATTACAAAGACTCTTCAGCTTTTATTTCTAATGTTAATTATTGTCTAACAGTGTTTTCTTTTACATGTTGCTTTAAAACGACATCCACTCTGGTAACATACAAGTACAGAACAGAAAGCATGTCAAAAATTAAAGTTAAATGTGCTCCTACGGTATGTTTATTAATCAGAGACTATCAACATATTGATCCTATGTGGTCTTTATCCTAAAGAAGATCCATATGGGATAGAAACACTCATGATCTCTCATTAATAAACACACTTTTGAAGCTAATTTAACAGTGTGCCGACTCTATACTCCAATTTCATTAGTCCTGTCCTAGAAACTCCCCACCTAAATAAAGAGCAGCTAGGCCTATATCTTGTTCAGATTTCTATTTAGTTGGGGGGGCATATCTGCTGGATACCTGAGCCTGGATGTCTCATATATTGCAGAATATAACCCTGGCTCTCTCACACACATGCCTTCTATTATTCATCATCACATTGAGGAACAATAATCTGTCAGCTAGGAACCGCCACCGTCACATTGGCTAGGACAGGCTCTTTAAAGCTGCGCTCCCACTAATTGTGATCGCTTTCCCTTTTGACCTGTTCCAGACAGACTGCGGATTTACCTTCCAATACTTAGGAGCAGGGATTAGAAGACTCTCGCGTATCATCACCTGTCCTCCAGGGTTGCGCTAAGGAGCCAACAGCACCTCCTACCTCTTATGCTCACATGAAAGGATAGTGTTTACAGAATGAGGAGGAGATATGCTGAGTTGTTATAACCCTCATCAGCATGACACAGAGGCAGGGTGGCCTTAAAAAGGGTCACAGAAGATGGCCCAGAGGTTAGATGCTGCTGCAAAGTAAGACTACAGGCTATTAGTGCTTCAGATAGGTACAGCATCACTACATGGGAGGCAGCCATCAGTCAAGTGACACAGATCCAAGTGGCCATGGCTCCAAGTATCCATCTGACTGATAAAACCTTGCACAAGACAGTGACACCACACCAGCTCCACCTACAATCTGACCTTGTTGTGGAGTTTAGGAACGCAAAGGGATAACTCTTCTTCTCCTTCTCACATCTCAACAAGCAGTGCCAGTTTGCACTGAAGATGTCCCCAAGTTGATTTGTACACTTCCTTTACCGAGTGGTTCTTTAGGGAGAAATGTACAAAGTTCAATCAATAGGCCCAGTCTCTCAGCCACAATGGACAGAGGAAGCTGAGGAGAGGCAAAGACTGGGTCCTGATCAATCCATCCTTTCATTTCCAGGATACCCACGCAGCCCCTCCCTCCCCTCCTCCTCCTCACTGACCAGCACCAAGCCAATCCGCCCAGGCAGAGATGGGGGGCAGCCATGCAAGTAATAAGAGCCGCCACGGTCATGGCAACAAACCACTGAGGGAACTGCTGCTCAAACAAGCTTTGTTCCGTGCTGTCAGCTATCTTGTCTACCATCAGTTTTATCAATGGGATGTGATGTCATGGCAGTGATTATACACCCGTCACATCTGATTCAAATATGTGTCTTTATGTCAGGAGAGAGAACAAATGTATCAGCTTCAAGCATACCACGTGTTCAGCCTGGGGTAACAAGCAGTCAGCACTTTCTGTCCCTTATAATAAGCAGCAGGGCTGTGAGTGCATGGGTGGAGGGCAAGAGACAAAACCACACTCTACCATGCTTTGTGTATAACCTTCATAAGCTTCTCATTTCAAGTGCTTCAAACAAACGCGTAACATACAAGTAACAAACACCTAAAAAGGTTCATTTTAAGTTTTAATAAGTTTCAAGTGAGTTGCTGTTCTGGCCAAACTCCAACCCCTGATGAGACAGCAGGTGTTTTCCATCATCTGTGGCAGCTGTTGCCCTAGAGATAGTTTTATAAATATAAACATGATTGTTTGGAATGATAACTGGCTGCAGTTTCTCCTGAACAAATCCTGAAAAAAAACACAGTAGTGGTTTTGAAATAGCTCTGACATAAACAAAGAAAAAGCCACACCAGTTTTTACTCAGCGGCAGGATGAGACCCGTATACTGATGCCTCTGCCTTGTGTGTTTTTTGCATCAGCAGATTAGGGCTGGGTATTGTTTGACATTATGCAATACTAGTGCCAATGTGATAGTTTCAGTATCAATGCCAAAACTATTAAAACCTTAAGAATAAATGTGTTTATTTTTCTACAAAAGCCTTTTTTAATTTAACAAAAGAAGTCAAAGTTTAACTCATGTTAAATGCTAAACACAATGCAAGAACTTTGTTTCAGTCTAAAATGGGGTTTGATCAGGATCTATCTGATAAAATATTAAGCAAACAAGATCTGACTAGGCATTTGATCCCAACTTTCAGTACTTGACAGTAGATCTGAAACAAATAATTAATTGATTAGTTGATTGACAGAAAATTAATCAGCATCTGTTTTGATAGGAATCAATATATGATCGATGGTTTAAGTCATTTGAGTCATTGGTCCCAGCTTCTCAGTTGTTTGGATTTTCTGCTTCTCTGTGTTTTATATCTTTGCAAATATCTTTGGATTTTGACTATTTGAAGATGTCATTCTGGCCTTCAGGAAATTGTAACAGGCATTTTTCACCATTTTATAGGCTAGACCAAACGATGAATCAAGATAATAATCGGCAGACTAATCCATCATGAAAATAATCATTAGTGGCAGCCCTACTTGACAGTTTTCAATACTCTGTGCCATTGACATTTTGTTTGGTACCAAAAAAGTACTGAGGTTCGATACACCGCCCTACAAAAGATGACTGGCAGAAGTTTAAGCACCAAGATTCTAATGGTATTTCAAAAAATATGCTAAAATCTGTGACAAAAAGTACTGTCAAGTTTACCGAAACAAAGACATACTAAGATAAAACTATCTAACAGAAAAGGTACCTTGAGTAAAAAGCCTATGAAAGAGAACTGTAGCCACAGAGAGTTTGGGGTCTCTGATAAAAGGCTGCTATGGGGCAATATGACAATATATGTATATCTGTGGTAGCTTTCCCTTTTCTGTCTCAGGTTGCATCAGGCATTGTAGGCAATATTGCAAATCAATGAGCAGGACAGTTTTATGGCAATATTTTTATATGAATTTTGTATCAATGTGATGAAGTACCTTTATTTTTCGAGTGTTGCTGGATAAGCCAAGAACAGATATATCCTGTCTGGTCATTTTCATCCATAAAGAAAATTAATTAGAAAATGTACTATATCACGATATACATGGATATCACAATATAAGATTGAATATATCGTGATAACAGATTTTATCCATAACCCCCATTCCTACACTGATGTTGGTCTTTAGTGGTCCAAAAGCCTGGTAACAGTTCAGGTCCCCTCCCTGACCATGTGAACAGCAGACATTAGAGAATATAAAGAAATCAACTTTGTGTGTTGAGATAAGCAAAGTATGAGCTTTCAAACTATTTAATGTAACAATAATCTGTAGACCAATATTTGCATCTTGGAAGTAATACAAACCATGGCCTTGTAGTCCCTGACCACAGAAATGCTGTGTCTTGCAGATGTAAAGTTGTGCGGCCTGAGCTACAGATAGTATTGAAAATAGGAAGAACCCTGGGGACTGGGGGAGGGGACCATCACCACTTCCGAATTCCTAAAACCCCATGAATCCAACTTTAAGGTAGAAGGAGCGCCCTGGCCAGAGTTGCTGAGTATGTGATTCATTTCACCGGGGTTTCTAAAGTTGTCCTGAACGTATCTATTTGGCCGACACCGCCTGGTTCAAATGTAGCAAGACGGTTGTTCCTTCCCCGGTTAACGGAGAATGAAACATCGCCACAAACTCAACAAAACTAAAATGTACACATTTCTGATACCGCACGTGTCTGATTGGTGGAGTAACGTGAGCTCGAGAATCTCCACCGGGCTTGACGTTTTTCCTAAATATATCACGAGAGTTAGCTGTGTAAAAGCCAATGTTAGCCTAAAATAAAAACACATTACTTAAAGTTCACATCTCATTTTCAAAACTTACAGTCACGTCGCTAAGTCAGCTAACGTGAATACCCTCTTGTGAAACTTCCTCAAGATAAATACTCGCTTTTGCGTTAACGTTGAGGAGTCTATCAAGTAAAAATATCCCAGAATATACATCAACAAGGCTAAACTTACCCCAGCACCACCAGCTCCCCGTATTTCACTGGGTCTTTGGACGGGGCGCAGTGCTCCTCTTGGCTTGACGAAAACATGAGGCTTCTGGCTTCACTGTGTAACATTAGCTATACAGTAATATCAGCGGCTCAAAAACCACCCGGAATTCCCTTCAAAAAACACGACAGGCTCTCATTTCAGATCATGTATCCATCGGCATATGTCTCTGTGCTCACCAATCCAGTTTTCTATAAATAAACTGGTCTCAAACTTCTTTAGCGTGACATAGCAAATCGTAACTTACTTGGCGGTTGAATCCGCTCTGAAGCAGATACAAAAACAGCGAGGAGCAGGGCCGGAATGTACCATTCCCTTGTTCTTTACGTTATGTAGGGGGGACTCCATACCAAATTTGTGTTTAAACTAGTGTTTTTGACCTATGTGTGCTGTATATAGTTATTAAAGTTATGAAATACACTAGAGATAAGTATTTTGTGTTTAATTTATTCTTGGGTAAACAATGTTATCGTACTTGGAGTAAAACTCCCTGCCATCGCCACCTCGCATGGTCCATGGATCGCACCCTGTGTTATGTAAACAAAGAGTACAATCTGAGAATTCTTAAAGGGATATACTTTTCCTGATATGTTTGCAAAGTTTCCAGTTTCTCATATTTAACGAGAATAGGGGTTTACACACATTTCATCATAACACCTTGCGAATAGTGGCATCATAATACTTACTTCTTTTTCAGCACAAATGTATCAAGGATCACATAATGTTATTAGATATGAGTACTTTGTAAAAAAAAAAAAAAAAAAAAAAGTTACACAGGCCTAAGTGAGCCTACAGAAGGTGGGGCAGTGGAAATAATCATCCTGGTACATTTCCTGACTGAGATAACATGCACAGAGTGAAAGGAGGGTGAAATCAGATTAGCTTATTTTATTGGTGACCCCCCACCCCCGGGCCCTTTCAAGATCTTTATTTGATTATGACTTTATTGCAGTTGGCTAATGCATGTGATTGATTATGCAACCTAATGACATCACTATTTATCTGCATGCCTGGAAGTTTTATTTTCACATTACCATTGATCATTTTGATCATTTAATTTTGTTGTTGGGCTTCCTATTTTCATCTTTCCTTTTGTTGGTTGCAGGCCTACAGGTGTATGCTTCTTTCTTCCTGTTATATCATATTAGTCACCGGGCACCATGTCAGAAGATGCAAATCGGTCTAATAATAATAACACCAAGGCCTGGTAATTTGCTTAATTGCTTCTTCTGAGAATTACTCACAGGCTGTCTAATGTAACCAGATGTCCACACCTTATGTGAGGATGTCAAGAACTTCTCAACCTCCAATGTCACCCCTTCCAATATCCCACATGTCCAGTTGTTCTCACGCCTTTCTGATGAATGTGCCACTTCTTCAGTTTTGTCTGGCAGTCTCATCAACATTTTACTGCTTCTGTCTTGTTTTCACAAGAATCTGTATGACTGGAGGTGCCTTTACTGCTTCAGGCCCCATCAGTGGTCCTATTGCCTCTGCAATTATGGCCTTCTGTTTGAACTGGTGTTCAGTTTCAAAGTGCAATAACACTTGACACAAAAACAAAAGGTAGCAGGGGGTCACTGGGGCTCATGAAGGTACTTGCCTTCCTACCCTTATGTACTACAACTTAAACTCTGCGGTTCAGTAATACACAACATAGATGTGTTATTCCATTTGTAAGCAATGCAACTCAGATTAATCCATGGCATTTGGTGGTTCCGTTCATAGCTGCACATACTTGTCCATTAATAGTACAGAGGAGTGAACTTCTGCTTCTTCGGCAGTTGTGCAAAAGGATCAAGCTGCATTAGGCCTTTAACTACAGGCCTAGGGGCTGGCCTTAAAGCTGCGGGTATAATGACTGTTTACTGCTCTTTTGTGTCACCGTCTCTTTCCGCTTGCTTTCATCCACTGGGCATTGTCTGTGTAAAAGAGCACTACAGTCTTTTCTATGTCTGTCTGACTCACCCTCCCGCACGCACACACACACACACACACACACAGTAGAGTTGGGGGGGGGGGGATCAAAGGCTCTCTAGCACATACCACACTGATGGAGAGCAGATGCAGGGAGTGGGCTGCTTTGCTGAAGTTGTGCTGGCGTAGTGTGAGTGCAAATCTATGTTTAGGAGGAGGAGTCAAATGTTACCAGGCAAGAAGCGTGCAGAGCAGAGACCTACTGCAACAAGCTAAATTGCACAATTGAGACTAACAGTGTGAGCAATGATGACATAGGAAAGACAAAGCCCCCATTAACTTCCTCACTGCTCTTAGGCAGTGGAAGTCATGAGACTATCCATAACTGTCTGACCAAGTGTAACCTCAGGCAGATGTATTTCTGGTTTCCCAGCAATTTTGTAATTTACCCACATAGGATGACATGTCAGGCTTTTACCAAGAACTGTGAGACACATGGTATAAATATATACGATATAAAAGTGACAGAACTGTAGAAAATGTGAGATCATCATACAACGAAATGTATTGCAAACAGTTTGTTATTCATAGGAATCAACACATTTAAACCCATGACTGTACAGTATATTAGGAATCAGCTACGTAATAGGGGACTGTGTACATATGGTACTACAGCAGCCTCCAGCAGCAAGCTGTGAAAGGCGCTCCCTGTGTTATCCAATTGATGACGAGTATGTTGAAGATTACAGTGTCGCCTGTTTCGTCGCGAGGTTTCCATGAAGGTAAAAGCCAGATCTCCAATCAGCTGACTGCAGCATGACAGTGTAGGAGAATGTGAGGAATGTGCTGATCCCATGTTGCTCATGCCCCCCCCGGCCCCCCCTCAGCCAGCAGCCCCCCAACCCAGCCAGCACAACAGTCCTGTTGTTTTAAAGGCCTTTTAACATGCAAAAGATGAGAGCAAGAGCTTTCTGTGCAGATATCCAAAGCCAAGTCAGGTCCAATCACACAGAACCTGTACAGTATTTATCCTTTCAATAAAATAGAAAGCTGGTAGTGGTAAAGACAAACCTAAAACATCAAAAAGAAAAATCACAACCATGGCACATCTGGGCTTACAATACACTTTCACACTCAGCCACTCATAGCATCGACAAGTGACCACTACAGAGTGATTTTTTCCAGACATTACAGCCAAGTCAGATGTTGTCCTTGGTAAGCTTTTGGTTATTCCAGCCACCAGTTGCATTCTTACTTCCTTTCATATCTTCTTACTGATGGGAAATATTTTGTAAAACCTCATGCAGGAGCTGAGAAAACAGTCTCCTGTTCTGAGGGATTATACAGCATGTTACCATCACAGGAAACTGGTCACACCCCAAATGTTCCATAATTGAGGCTGCACAGTGTCAGCTTCTCTACCGTTATACAAAACACTTACCTAAAATAACACCACTGCATGACAAACATGTTTATTGTGTATAGGGGAGTCAGATGAATATTTTGCCAAACAGAATATACCTGTCATCAAAAGTGTCATGAGCAGAGGCTTTGTAATTTCCCTGTGCACATTCAGGTTTTTCCAAGGCTATGAAGCAAATCAATTTGAAATTTCAACTGAGGTTGTGTGCTGCCCCACAGTGGTAGGAAGAAAGAAGTGCAGTGGAAGAAAAAGAAGCACAGGACACAGGACCCTGGACAGATTTATCAAGCATCCCTTTTATTAACATCACCTGTTACAAAAAGAACAAAATCTTCAGTGTTAATGAACTTAGCAACAATATAGCGAGTGTTGATTACAGATGATATGGGACGCTTATTCCTAGAGTAGTTGCAGTAGGATTAAAAACCTCTAACACTGTTGACCTGGCCCTCCATGTCTGCTTTCCACAGCCAGGGTCACAGACTCACTTCTCTCTGGAGCTGCAGTGCAGACTTGACTACAATTTGTCCATGCATCTCCATAGTTACAGTCACGTAGTGACCCTTCTGATATGCTGAGACTCCTTCTGATCTCCCTTCTCCCACCCAATATCGAGCCAAGGTATGCATGGAGCTATGAATTCATGAATACACGATGATGCACAGTTTGTGATAGTTTTCTGGTCAGGAGGCAAACAGATCAACAACATAGTGTATTTCAGCAGGTCCTAACTGGTACATTTAAACAATACATGTCTTTAAGTTAAGAAAAAAAGTACTGAAAACCCAAAGTTTGTTTCATCAAGTTGGAAATTTGTATCACTGCCCTCTCTTGACAAATAACAACTACTGCAGTATTCAAAAGGATTTCATTGGAAAATACAGGTGTTTTAAACAGAGGAATGGTTGCCACATGGTTTAAATTATGCTGGATGTCATTATTAAGATTAGAATAAAAATTAACTGGCGATGCTGCTGAAGAAGAGGAATGTGGTGGGAGCAGAGTAGTGTGTTTTGGTACAGTGTCTGGAGTGTTTGGAATTAACAGTAACCTCTGCCTGCTCCCTTACGGCCAACAGTGAGTCTGGGAGTGGCCTGCCAGCCCCTCGGCCAGAGTCAGGTGGAGGCTGCCTACAGTACAGGTGAGGTGATGCAGGTTGGGGAAAGGGGGTGGCTGGGTGTGACAGTATGGTGTGACGGTGGTAGTGATGAGACCAAAGGTCAAAGGCGGTCTCTGTAGTGCAGTCAGGATGGCTGCGTGGGGGTCTATCCTCCTCTCACTATACCTTGGGCAGATCTTTGTCAGCCTCCTAGAAGAAATCACAAATGTTCAGACTCCACATTGAAATACACTGTTGCAAGTGGAAAGACAGGACTATGATACTAAAATGCTCTTTTATTGGGTGGTAAGAGCAGCGCAGTAACAGGCCTTACCCCTTCCTGTCCCTTGGCGAGTTGCCGGCTGACAGCTTGTAGCAGCTGCTGCAGTTCTCGGACTGTTTGGTTCAGTCCTGCAGTCATTTTCTCCTTCCTGTCAATCTCTTCCTGTCAGAGAGAGAAAGGCCGGTTTAGAGCTCAATGTAACGACCTAGTTACCATACATGCAAAGACATACACACCACCTTTGTTACAACACCCAAACTGCCCCACACTCTTACCGTCTGTGACGTCAGACTGCTATTCTCTATCAGGTCGTCAGCATGGTCCGTCGCTTTTGAGAGCTCCCCCTGGATCAGATCAAGAGACTGCTGGGCCTGGATAAAGGACCAGAAAGTTCCACTTGTTAACAATGTGGCCTGGAGTTGGCCCCATACCAGCAGCGTTATAAAATATAAATGACCACTCTTACCTTATACAGGTCACCAGCCACCTTTTGCCTCTCGCTCTCTTCTGTCTCCAGCTTGGACAGAGTCTCAGTTAGCTGCATTTTCAGCTGGAATCAAAACAGACACTCAGCACATGTTCTACAGCACATTATAGCTTCCCAAGGACACCTGTGAATCCCATTTACAATGTAGCATTGCATGTACACAAAAGAGCATTTATTCAGAGCTCTTGCCAACATTGCCTGCATTAAAGGGGTACATTAAAGTGCTCAACATTTGCACAGATTTAACAGTTTTTTCCTGTCCTACTTAGGCCATGTTCAAACCAAAAATAGCACTGTGTAGAAGAGTGCAAGGGGCTGCGTTGGTGTGGGCATGTTGCTACAGGTACTGGTGAGAAGATGAATCATGATCTGGGAAGTCCAGTTTGAGCAATACATTCATGTTTTAAGGCTCATCAGATGCGAAGTCGTTCATGATACTTTAAAACAGGATTTTACAACTCTGGAAAGTTATCACAGATGTAGTATTTTTTTCCTTTGTCTCCATGATTGCAAGATAAACTGTATAATTACGTCATTCACCAGGACTATGCACTTGTGCGTACCCAATTGGCCAATGCAATGTGTCGCAGCAAAAGTTTGATAATCCTGGATGCTACATTATTGATAGTGCTATTGCTGGTCTGAACGCAGCCAATATATTGTTAGAAGACTACTGATTGCTAACACTTCACAAAGACCACAGAAAAATGTCCAGTGACATTATGGCAAGACAAAGACAGTGAGGCAAAACAGACAGACAGATAGGGTTTGTAAGAAGGCTGAAGAGGGAATAATAGTGTGCAGTTCAAGGTGTGGAGTCAAATTACAGCTGAAGATGGACAAAATGGAGCATTTATTTTGGACTCTGCAGAAGGAAGACAGGTTGACCAGTAAGCCATTTGTTAGACGCCTGACATGGCAAAGTGAGATGAAGTGGAGTGCCAGTGTAGAGAAGGGAGAGTTAGTATCACTGAGTGCAAAGGTGAGTCATCATTCTCAACCTCTGATTTTTGCTACTTTGCAAAGTCACATTCCCGGCTCCTAAAAATCAGAGAAGCTGTTCTTGAAGTTAAGGGTTAAGTAAGCACGTTCACCGAGGTTATGCATGATGACCCACAGCTGCAGAAGATAAAGAACCCCGTCCTGTGGCAGTCAGTGCAGAGCCACTGCTGAGCGCAGTAAGGGATAGGTTTTAAAAGAGCTCTAGCTAGAGGGTGAGCAACGCTTACCAAATTCAGCTCCTCATTCTGTCTGATAGCCTCTGTATATGAGCCATCAAGTCTGGTCTGCAATTCAGTCAACAGATCTTTGAGCTGAAATTAAGTTTGAGATGATGTGTTTAAAGGGAATCTGTGGGAGTCAGTCCAGGACAGCGCTACTAGCACACAGTCTACGCAGTGACATGAGCTGATAGCTAGCAGAGCCGTGTAGTGATAAATAAAGTACTCGATCCTGTTGTGCATGACTGTAAACTATATCGTCTGGTAAGTGGTGTAAGTAAGTCACCGCTAGAGCTGGCTGTGGGAAGCGTGTGTGCTTTCAGTTCAACAATATTTAATGTCTGTGTTGTGTGGATTGCATATGCCCCAAATAAACAGAGTACAGGATGCCACAAAAACATCAAAAAAGAAAAACACGGCGTGAACATGAAAGTGACGCACAACGGAGCTCATTCTTTTGCCACAGGAGAATGAACGCTATGACATGACTGAGGATCACAAGACGTGTTTCTGCTCACCTCTCTGACTTCTGTCACATAGGTGGCACTCTCACGCTCCGCCCTCTCCAACTCAGACTCCAAGTGCTGCTTTTCTCTTCTCATCTACAGAGCACAACAGAGGTTCACAGATACTTACGACTGAGACAAACAGAAGGTAAAGTGGCAGAATGTTTGAAGTTTGAACTACGATAAGTCTTAGAAGAAATGTGTGTTAGCTTGAGATGCGTGTTTCAAGAGGACTCACATTTTCCAACTCTGCTCCATCACTTAGTCTCTCAATCTCTTGCTCCAGAGCTGTGACTTTCTGGCTCATCTAAGGTAAGAGACAGGAGAATGATGCAATGAAAAGCACACACGGTGCAATAATATATCACCTCAGTGATTTGGTATTTAATCTGGGGAGTTGTCTTCTGCTAAATCTGAACACACACCTCTTTGAGTTCTCCCTGTGACAGCTCCAGCTTCACCTTCCAGCGAGACTCCTCCTGCTCCACGCTGCTCTGGAGGCGCTGCAGGATGCCCTCCTGTGGATGCAGCATGAATGACAGCTTAATTTGGCAAGAGATACCACTACGGAACCACAAATGTTCAAACGAAAAACCCTCATCTCACCGTCTCTGCCAAAACCTTCTTGTATGTCTCACAGTCTTTCTGTAGAATCCTTTGGGTTTCCTCAGCTTCTTTCAGCTTCTCAGCCAGTCCCTAGCGACAGAGAGAGAAGTATTTGTTGCTAAAGATACCTTCAGTTTAAGAGGAAAGATGTTCAAATTTACATTTCCACTTGATTTACCTTAGAGTCCCCTGATGCAGGGGTGGATTGTGCAGCTGAGCTTTCAGCTACTGCCCTCTCAAATCTGTGGAGCCACTCCTGATGGTTCTAGTATAGAGAGGAGATGAAGAGTAAAGAGAAACTTCAGTGAAACATCGCGACACAGGAGAAGTGAGTAAGAAGGGTACTCAAGCACAATTTGCATGGAGGTAAAAATCCAATATTACCCATACCTGCTCACTGGGCAGAGGCACATGGGGCAGAAGTCTGTGCAGAACATCTCGACACTCGGCCTGAGACGCTGCCAGTGCTGTCTGGTTCTCCTGCAAAGCGATGGGAGGGGGCAAAGAGGAAGAGGACAGAGAGAGAGGAGAGGAGATTGAGCACAGACGGTTCAAATAGTTCAGTCACTTCGAAGACAAGGTTCAGTTGTCACCAGAGAAGATATGACCACCACCTTTCCTACATCCTCATTCTACTCTCCCTTATCCATCGAGCTGCTCCAATCAGTGTCACGGGAATGATTCATCTAACAGAATCTTAAATGATCATTTTATAGCATTAGGATAAACGCTGTCTCACTCCTACTTCCAATTACCCTGAGAAAACATCGTTCAACAGGCCACACCTACACCAAGTGTCAGCAACCTCAGATTCAGAGCACATCACATGCTTCAGTCCTCCTGCAACCACAAATGCATCAATCTGCTCTCAGGAAATTGTACAAAGTACCTTGAAACTCTCCAATAAATAAAAAAAAGGTAGCTATCAGTCCTCTCACAATAAGCTAGCATCATGCACTGTCACTCTGAGGCCTGAAGGGAGAACATATGCCATGCACTAGCCAGCTGGCACTCTAACCACTGTTCACAGTGACACACTGTGTCACAAGGCAGCTCTGAGACGGACGAGTGTGGAGTTGAATACATCCAGCATGCACTGACAGTACACAACAGCTGCCAAGGAACTCCCTGGCTCAGCTCTGAGAAGGTGCTTTCTACTGTACTCAGATGGCAGGAGAGCAGCTGCTGTGCTGATGGTTCAGCATGTACCCTT
Source organism: Macquaria ambigua (assembly GCA_008360985.2). NCBI lineage: Eukaryota > Metazoa > Chordata > Actinopteri > Centrarchiformes > Percichthyidae > Macquaria > Macquaria ambigua. The sequence continues at coordinate 71,657 of VMKM01001217.1, read as the reverse complement.
CCCCTAATGTAGGGGGAGGACAGCATAAATACACACACGTCACTGTAACTGTTAATAGACCAGCTATCTGGTAGCCCACTCTATGTCTACACCAAGGGACCTGCAGCTACAAGTAATACTGTAGTAGATTTTGCTTTACATGTAGTTACACATGTCCGTCCTGATGGAGAACAAAGACGTTTCAGTTGTGAGTAGAGAACATTGACAAACATAAGGGCACTGCTGCATATTCATTAAAAAGGTTTGAATGATCACACTTCCTTTAAAAAAAAAAACTGCATTAAAATCGAAGTGAATTAAACAGAGTTTCATTGACTGATTAACTGGTGATATTGACAGTATGGATGTCACAAAGCAGAATGGGGAAAAACATGCTAGAAATGAGTCACATGACAGAAAGACAGGAAGCTGCAAAATGATTGCCATGAATCTCAATCTAATGACGTCTAGTGAAATACTTTCTGGGTCACTGCACACTCATTTCCAAGCATCAGCCTGAGCTTTGGAAAGGGAGAAATCTTTTGTATTTCAGAGCTTAAAGCACATATATATCCGCTAAAGTTAATAAAGTCTGAGATTCCCGAGGGGAGTAGTAGTTCAACAGCTCAACAAACAGCCAATTGAGAACTTGAGGCCAAACAACAGAGGGGAGGGGCGAGAGTGAGGTAAATGAGTATGCAGTGTTGTTATGGAAGATGGTGGAAAAGAAATCTCACTGGGTCAATTATGGCAAAAAAAAACAACAACAGCGTTTTGGGGGAGGGGATGCATCAGATTGGAACTAGAGTGAAGCAGACTTGAGGTGGGGTGTCGAACCTTGACAGCTTTGCTGAGTTTCCCTTGAAGCATGGACTCGGTGGCTGACAGAGCTTCCATTGCACTCCAGTTTTTCTCCCGAAGCTCCTGTTTTGGTCAGTTCCAGAGAGATACTACTTTCAGTTCAGCCTCAGGGAGAATGCATTCAGTGACCCTCAAATAAAGACTGGCAGAGTAACAAAACAAACCGAACGCATTTCTCATTTTAAAATTACTACACTCTGCTTTTCACCCATGCTCCAACAGCTAAAAATAAGTAGGAACAAATAGCCTCAAGAGTCCCAGTCTCGCACCTCGTGTGGGTAAAAGCAACATGCAGAGCACACAAGATATCAATAGTTACAATATTCTGTGAGTATTTTCTATCCAAATGAAGGTAATAATGTCTAGAGAAATTTTCAGTGGATACAAAAATGAAAAAGTCCACATAAAACTTATCAAATCTAATATGCCTCTCTCGAAAATAAAAGGTAGGCGAGTTTCTAATGCTCTGAATCACCCACAAGCACAGACAAGCTAGCTGAAACAGTCATGGCCAAGGGCGAGCAAAACAAGAGTAGGCTGGAAGCCCTGTTATGCAACGCTCAGCTTAAGCAATCCAAATCAAAATAGACATCTGTACTGATGTGTATGATCATTGTTGAGAACACAACCGTAGCTAAAGAAAGCTCTCTGTGTGGTTTAAAAACTGTTTAAAAAGAACAAAAAGCAAAACAAAGTGAGGCTAGGTGGCATGGACAACAGGAAGTATGGATATATGCAGTGTGCAACTCCAGTGTGAGGGGAGTGTGTTGGGGTACCACACAAGTGGGGGATGATGTCTCGCAGAGCTTTAGATCAGAGCAGTTACTGGTGTTACATAGTTCAGGTCATCGCTGCAGGAAACCTACGTTGTTCTTCTTTCTATGAAGCTCCAGGGAGTCTCTCAGCTCAGCCAGCTCACCCTGCAGATCCGAGACCTGCTTCTCCTTCTCTGACAACCTGACAGACAACAACATAACCACTCATTATGAACATTATTATGTAGTTAAGGATCCTTTAAAATGAAAACGGGTGTGAAAAATATGCATGTTATCATATGGCAACATTACTCACGCTGTAAGAAGCTCTGGGCTTGGCACTGCTGTGTGGGACTGCTATTTGAGGAGGGGAAAAACACTCAATTAAAACTACTGAATGAGAACTGTATCTCTTCTGACCCTCATAACAAAGACAGAAAGATCAAACTTTAATTAATTCAAACATGAATAGTTTTGTGTCTGTTCTGAATCACAGATCCCAAGTCAAAAAGAGCCTCTTCCTCCAACTTAATTTGTTCTTTTATGCTTACTTGTTAAAATTCTTTATAGCTGGAGAAAGATTCAAACCACAAAACATGTCACACTTGCACTTTGTAGTGAGATCGTTCCTCACCTGTTGATGTATCTGCTCCATCTTCTCACTCAGCTCGTTAGTCCTTGCCTCCAGCTCAGCCTGCAGCATCTGGATCTCCTGGTTCTTCGCCGCTAGCCTGCGGGTCAGATATGCTCATCATTAGTCTGCTTTGTAAGGGCTACTCTGGAGGACTGTATGGTGATGGAAGTGTGTGTGTGTGTGTGTGTGTGTGGGGGGGGGGGGTTAACTTACTGAGCCTGGAGTTCTTGGAGCTGGGCACCAGAACTGGTCGGCTCTTCTGGCGTCTCCTTCTGTCTCAGCTGCTCCATCTCTGCCTGCAGGGCGGCCAACTGCTGCTCCAGAGCCTGCGAGACAAAAACTGCTTCAGACAAGAGCTCAAACTAGGACAATACCAACATGAACAATAGAAGGAGCTGCATCATGAAATATGCAAACCCAGTATTTCATCGATACAGAAAAGCCCACACCTCAACTGTCTTCTCTCTGACTGAGCCGCTGTCTTGTGCTGCCTGCAGACTCTCCTCCATTGATTTTAGCTTCACATCCTTCTCTTGGATCCTATAAAGCAAAGTCAAATAAGAGTTCATCACACAGAGTCAGAAGACTTACTATCAGGGGTGTGTCTAGGGAGTGTCCTGGAGGAGTTAGTTTTGATATGCTTACAGTAGAGTGAGTAGTAGCCTTTGGTTTTATAACATGTAATCATGACTTGTATCAGCTACTCTTCATCTCAGCTGGTCGGCACAGCTGCCGCCACTGACTGAGGAGTGTTACTGAAACTAAAGTTAGATATTTTTATCTATCTGTGTGTCTTTGTGTGTTGTGCATGGGAGTGGGTGAACATAAGACTTTGTACTGCTATCTTGTCGTGATCCATAAATACCAAAGTCAACATGATTGATCTTACTTGCTCTGGAGTTCTTCCACTATCGACTCCGATGATGCCTGTGATTAGGGAGACAAGACATGATTAAAAACTAATGAATACAGAATAAGGCGAGGGAAAAAACACAGCACCTCCTTTTAATAAAGATTTTAGACAAATCACCTGTTCTGCTGTCTTTCTCTTAATGGCCTCCATTTCTTGTTTCAGTGCCTCGTTCTCTTCTCTTACAGCCTGCATCAGGGAATGACATTACTTAAAGATTTTTTTGCCCAGTAGGGATTGTGATTACAAGGCAAGCAGCGAAATGCAGAGTCACTTAAAGCAATGCTGATGTCAGTCAAATGTGGGTTTGTGTGTGAGGCAGCGTGTATTCAGTTGTTTCTTGAGGCTGTGCTACCCGTGGCCGCCCCTTCCTAAACAAGAGAAAACGGTCACCTTGAGCTCTTCCTCCTTGTTGGCCACCTCAATCAGCCCCTTCTCCAGCAGGCCCTCCACGGTTTTCATGTTCTCCTCCTTCTCCCGGACACTGGGTAGGAAGCATTGTTTTATAAGGTCATTCAGTTAATGATTACTATTATGGACAGTAACAAGCCTAACCAGCTGACGTACTCAAATATGTTCCAGTTTTCACACGCACACACACACACACACACCTCATCTGGAACTGGTCCAAAGCCAGTTGGGAGGCAGTCTGCATGGGGGAAGAGTCAAAGACAAATGGATAGAGAGGGTGTGTCAAACAGAGGAACGCACAAACACATAGAGCTCCTTTAAATTTGGAGAAACATCAAAAAAGGTACATAGCCGACCTGATCGGAAATCTGTGCCTGCAGATTCTGAATCTCTGCCTTCAGTGACATGTTCTCATTGTGCAAGGCCTGCAGAGGAAAAGACAGGAAAGAGACGACGACACATATTATGCCAAGATAATAACACAGGTTCTGACAGACTGTGCAATAGTTTGAACAATGACATAGCACTCATAATTATTCTGTCTTAGGTTTAGGATCTGAACCCAAAATAGCTGAAAATGTGGTCTTCAATCCATATTCCCTCTCAACACAACGAGAGGCATAGAATTCCTGCAGACTAACAAACCAATGCAATGTCAGTATAAGAATCTGTAGATGAAGCGCTCTTGTGACTATACCTGCATGTTAGTCTCTCTACTGGCCCCACTGCTCCTCTCAGCATTTAGAGAATCCTCCAGACTCTTCCTCTGCAACTCCTTTTCAGCCAATCTGACCAGAACAGGGGAAGAACACATGAAAAGGGGCTCAACAGTATCACTTTTAATACAATCAGTATGTCTGAGAAGGTAAAAAAAAATTAATAAATTCTCACAGCTTCTGTATTTCCTCAATGTGGGAGACATGGGTGGCCTAAATGAGAAGAAAAGAAATCTTATTAGCCTACATACATCCTCTTATTCTGACTAAACATAGGTAAATGAGGTTGACAAATATACCTGTGAAGAGATCTGGGCCTGCATACTCTCATTCTGGACCTGAAGAGTTTTGTTTTCATTCATAAGTTCCTGTTTAACACAGACTGTATTAGTGGACTGCACCTCAATGTGGATTCAAGATTTCAGAGGACTAAAAAGTATTTTAAGAATCCATCAATGTAAATACAATGTGACAGCTCAATTCGATAAACTTCCATATAATCTGATCCAATATAGTGAATCAAGCAAAGATGTACTATAAAATGGATTCTGTGTATGCAATGTTGTGCTGGCTCACCTGAACCCGGGCCTGCACTGAGTCATCAGGCTTACTGTGCTGGGACATCTCCACAAGCTCCATCACTCTCTGCTCCAGCCGCTCCTTGGAGACCATGGCTTCAGTCAGGCTGCCGTGTAGGGTCTGGATCTCCTTGTTCTTGTTGTTCATCTCTGTCTCCACTGCCAGAAGCTGGTTGTGGAGCTCTGCACGCACACACACAAACACGTTCAGTTGCTGAACGTAACCTTAAGATTCACTTAAACTTGTTGCTGCTGCTGCTGCTGCTGCTGCTGCTGCTGCTACGTCAAAGGATCACATTTTGATTGTGACATTATATTTCATCACCTTGCTTTGAGGCCTGAAGTTTCTCTCTCTCTGCGTTGACATTGTGGAGGAATTTCTGCAGTTCTTCCCAACTTCGCTTGGCATCCTGCAGCTGGGCCTGGGGATGGAGAGAAGTATCCAGTTTGATGAACACTTTTCTCCCACATATTATACTAGAAAACAAGCGCTTATAAAATGTCATCGGGGGTGACTTGAGTGGGAATCAAGATGCTTGGGAGTATACAGCCACACCACACTGGGTAAGATAACAAATGACACCCATCCATGTTCTTTCCTCTCACTGTCAAGACCATTTCTGTAAGGTTAATGATGGTGGTGATTTGCATGAATCACACCTGAATTTCTACAAGCCTGTGATCCTACAGTCTCCTTTTCCTCAAGAATTCAAATACAGCTCTATATCTGTCAAACTAAGTTAATAGATAGTACAAATTACAAAACATCTTGTAGATTTTGTTTCATTTATTTTTCTAGTCAGCACAATAAAGAAAACTGGGTTTTCTGTCATGAATATCTCAGGAAAGACAGGAAAGGCTGACCTGGGTGTCTAGCAGGAAAGTGTTGTTTATACACAACACAAAGCCTCAAACATTCCAGCTTCCAAAGCCAACACAATCCTCCCAACCCAGGTTCTATTTCCCACACCCCTCCCCAGGACTTCCACTACAACCTCCACCCATTTCCCCGATAATGCTACCACACCCGCTAACCAGATTTGAAGCTGTGCGGCATTACCCGGGTTTTGTACAGCTCAGTTCATTTTTTGTCTTGGCTGGGGGAAACTGAAGCACAGGCTAAATAAACACATTGTGCATCTGGATTAGTGTACCTCCAGCTGGGACACGTTCTGCTTGTAGCTGACCTCCAGTGACTTCCTCTGGTGCTCCTCCTGCTGCAGCTTGCCGTTGTTTTCTGCCAGCTCTTTCATCAGACCGGCGTACTCAGAACGCAGCTTGTTCAGCTCTGCTGAATTCCTATCAAGCAACACACGCACACAAGCACAAATGAAAATGGTCGATAAGGCATTATTGTGGGATGTTGTTGATGAATCGACAGATAGCCTGTAAGGGGCATTTCACATTATGTAACTGTGCATGCAGATGCATCTGTGCCTTAATGTGAGCAGCACAGGCAGAAGAAATGGAGGATAATGTTGAGATAGGAAGTCTAAGCTATAATGAAAAGACAATGAGCTGAAATTCTAATATGAATTGGATCACTACGAGTGTTTCACCAAGCTGAGCAGATGAGACATGTATGAAGCTCCAGAGAGCATGACCAGTAGGGTCTGATCTATTGTAGTGTAACACTGACTTGCTCTCCATATGGTTGGAGGCAGAGCTGACTGCGTCCCTCAGGATGCCGTTCTCCTGCTGCAGTCGAGTGATCTGGCTTTCCAGCTGCTCCCTCACCTGCTGGAACTAGACAACAACAACAGGATTCAGTCTCCATGCAGCCTTGAGAAGAACGCCGAAAAGTCTGGGTTCCTTCACATTTTTCAAATTCCAGATTTTTCCCACAGTATTAGACAATAGTCCCTTTAGATTGTTGTCTAATATATAATAACTGTACTGATAAGCAAGTGAATGAATGTCCATACTTCTGCAAGAAACCAAAGTCCTCACCTTTATCTGCATGGTCTGGAGCTCCTGGTAGCTGCCCTGTGCTTTGCCCTGCATGCTCCCCAGTTCTTTCTCCATGGCTGCACGTTGCTCTCTCATCACGGCCTCCATCCGGCCCGTCTTTTGCTTCTCAACCTGAAGCTCCTAAAGCACAGAAGCGAGAGGGCATATGAAGCTCTTCCCTGAAAGTAATGGACTTAATCCTGCAATACAAAGAATAAGCTGGGAATAAATCATTAATCATATCATGTAGATCATTGGGTAGAACATGGGGATCTAGACCTGGCTGAGCTGTTTCACTTTGTCCTTGGCAATGGAGGCCTCCTCCTGCAGAGTTGTGAGAAGTCTCTCTCGCTCCTGTGCAGCTGGGTCAGGCCTAGCTGCAGACTGGTGGTGAGACATGTAACATCAAAACAGTGAGTATAGCAAGTCCAACTACAAATACCAGGTCTCCTGCCAAATGCACATAGTGTGAAATGTCACTTGTCAAGAACACCTAGTTCAGATTTATCACTTATTAATCTCTCACTTTGTGCCAAGCATCCAAGGCATTGGGGCTCTTCTCTCGGAGGAGAGCCATCACACTAAGAGCCTCGGCTTCTGACAGAGCCAGGCTGGACAGACCAGACAGCAGCTCCTTCAGCTTCACCTCCGTGTTCTCTGTCAAAACACAGAAGATAGGGGATGAAATTCAGCTATTACATGTTATTACATGGCTGGACAGTAGACTTGGGACAGCAAAAAGAACCAGAGACTGGATCAGACTTGTTTTTGCCTCCTACCTTTATCAGTCTCATTCTTCTGCTTCTTGCCACTCCCTTTGGATGGTACATCATCGTTATGGGCTGCCTGGTGGTTGGCAGAAGCTGCTGAGTCAGCCAGAACATGGGCTTCATCTACTGGATTTAAGGAAAAACTAGTTGATTACAGGCTTCGGTTTGAGCACATGTCCAGATACTTGAAGGAAACTGAGATACAAGTTAGCATGTGGGACCAATTGTATCATCATTACCAGGCTCGGTCTTCTGCTTCTTGGCAGAGTTCTTCTTCTTGCCACCGGTAGCACTTGGGGCTGCACCATCCAGAACTTTGGTTTCAGCCACAATGGGAGCCTCCTTCTTGACTGGAGCTGGAGCCTGCTCGGCCTTAACCTCTGGCTGCTGTTCATCCACTGGAACGGGACAGGTAAGGGAAGAATACTGTCAGTCTCAGCCAGTCTGCCTTGAGACTGATGATAGAGGATATTCAATTATCATTACAGCTAGGATGTGACAATCATGGCTAACTTTTCATCTCACATTTTTCTACCAATTCCCACAGTAACTTAGGAGGAAAGAGTCAACAATTTCCATGTCTTCCAAGAGAAACTAAGTGACACACCCACTTGTAACTGTACTCTTGGCTACTCACCCGGCTCTGCTTTTTGTTTCTTCTTCTCCTTCTTCTTCCCAGAGATCTGGGGAGGTGTCTGAGCCTGAACGGGAGCCTGAGTGGCTTGGACCTGAACCTGGACCTGAACCTCAAGCTGGGGAGAGGGAGGGTTGGACTGTTTGCTCGCAGCCAGAGGTGGCTCCGTCTTGCGGCTGACTGGCTTTGAGCCATTCACTTCAGGCTCCTCAGAAGAGGGAGCTGTAGCTACTGCAGCAGCAGCAACAGTAGCTGCTGCTGCTGCTGCTGCTGCTGCTGCGGCGGCGGCAGCCTTGGCAGCCTTTTTCTCCTTCTTCTTTCTCTCCCTTAGACCGACAGGAGCCTCCGGTGACACTGAAACAGGCACAAAGGGAGTAGGTGTTGGTGGAGCAGGATCTGGTGTAGTCACTGGTGCAGGTTCCTCCTCCACCTCCAGAGTGGAGCTGTTGGCACCATCAGCCACGTCAAAATCCCGAAGATCCTCTTCTGACTCTCCTCCACCTCCGCCACCTCCACCGCCTCCTCCGCTGGCACTCTCCTTCTTCTTGCTCTTCTTCTTTTCATTCTTCTTACGGGTGTCTGGCTTAGATGGTGGTACCTTGAGGTCGCGTTTCTGCCTGGCCAGCACCTCATCGTATGAGGTTTCTTTCATGAAGAGCCAGAAGAAGAGGAACATGAGGGCGATGACCAGGGAAGGGGCCAGGATGAGCAGGTACTGAGAGTCGTAGATATCCACCGCCATTCTGAAGAGAAGGAGAAAGGACGAGAAAAAAAAACAATGTTTAGTTTTAGGCCACTTGGTCACACCAACAGTTGAAAAGCAGACCTGCTCCATTCCACACCATGATATGCATCTGCCAATATTTTACACATACTGTATGTATGACACTATGGTAACAGATTTCTACCAACAAAGGCAACTGGCAAAGGAGGTGTTAGTACATCAATAGTGCTGAGAGGGTGCGAGTGTGAGGACTCTCACCGACACCCTGTCCTCTCTTAGTAAATGATCCAATTAGATAACACTACCCCAGCTGCACAGCTTAACAGCCTCCCTACCTTTTTGCAAGGTCATAGAGAATAAAGCATATCTACTTGAAACATGGCTTGTTAAGAGCCAGACATAAAAAAGTTATTAGAGAGAGAAAAAAAAACACTCCGCTCACATTGGCTTAAAAGGGGACAAAATAGGTCAAGAACATCAGAGAGACAACTAGGCTAAAAAGAAGATGGCTCTCACTGTCTCATTTAGTCACTTCACTCCTTCAGCCCCCACAAGGACGACATGGTGGTATTCTAAACTCATATCAGGATGGATTTGCAAGAGGCAAAAATACACCCACATGCAAGTGTCACCCGCTGAGGTCTGCTGCAGCTGCAGTTTGGCCCCAGCCTGCTTCAAGCCAACTGAGAAGAGGTTCCTGTTCCATCGCAGGCAAAATTTGTAGAGTCAAGAGGTCCTGAGACTTTATCAGCTTAGCATCTGTCACAGATATTCTCAGGAACTATGTGTTGTGTTCTCAAGGCTACGCAATAAGAATGAACTGGGGTGGAATCAGTGCAGATAAAGCAGTAATAATTTGAAACACAGCGCATTTCATTGCTCACTAGAACCCACTAAAACCAAACCAACTATAAGCATTATTGTCATTTCTTGGCATAAATGACACTGAGGAAATGCTTGCATGATGGCTGTTAAGATGAGGTGGACTTATTTGTCATAGCAACAGTTACTCGTGTATTTTACACATATGAATATCAATTAATGCAGTTTCTCTGCCCACTGATCTGATTCGTCAAAGAAATGTTCCAACACTGCCAAAATTTTCAACAAAATACTATCAAAAATGGTTCAAATGTCTATGCCAGCTGTTGGGGCAGGCAGGGAGCTTGCAGTTTTTCACAGATTTTCCTCTTTTATGCTCCGATTTCTTTCTTTTTTTTTTATTAAATACTTTTTCTTGCAGCCCTTTTTTTTCCTGTTTAATCAACCTGACTACACCCTAGATGGCATGTTTGATATGACAATCACTGAGGTGATGCTGCAAATTATGTAAGGGGCAGAGTCAATAACAGTGCCAATAATTAACTGATCAAATAAAGACAAGCCTTTTCAAACACTGAAGAGTGTGTCTCGCAAACTTGCACACAGCTATGACTTGTGCAAACTTACGCACGTTACAAAAATACTCACAGTTTTGAAAACAGGAACAAGTTAAGCCCTGGGTGACGACAGCAGTATTGTGTGTCAACAATACAGAGTGGCACCAATGGTGAGTGACCTGACATGCAGCACAATCCCATCCTATAGCCTACCCAAGATCTGTGGCAGCAATATAGCATAGGAGTCAGCGTCATAGAGCAGACCTCTTTAGTAAGTTGGATTAAGCAGATTACCCATGATAATACATTTAAGAATAACTTTCCACTGCAAGGCTTCCTGAGGACTGGCAGGCTAAGCCCTATAGTGTAATGTTGACCCTGTTTCACTCCCTCCTCGAAAACCTCTCATTACATCTCATTACACCAGGCCTGTTTTAATGATTTATATTAGATTTAACTTATTCTGAAAAATTATTTTGCCTTTCAAGCACCAAACGTTTCCTCTGAGCATAAACTAAACAACTTATTATATAACATTTCTGAAACCATTTTTTAAAACAGTTTTCACTTTCACTGCTTTGACTTTGACAAACACGTCCGCTTGGCTGATCTTACTAGTTGATTAGGAGTGTCCGCCTTACACATTCAACACCTATCCACTTGAATTCCTCCGGTGCGTTTGTATAGCATCTGTGTCAAAGAGCATGCATTCCTCCACAGTCGATGGGCTACAGCTGGGGGCAAACTCATAAAAAATATGTTGCTGAAATAGCTGTTGGTTTAGAGAGCACTGTGTGAACTCAGAGTCAAAACCCATATCATGATTTGAAAATATTAGCCTTTACTTGAGAGTTTGTTATTCTCTACTTGTCTGCTGTATAGTTTTCTTACCTGTGACCTCATTAGACAATTCGTCATAATACATAATGTACAGCAACATACCAGTACAGAAACCCGACACAAAGGTTAATAAGCAGCATGCAAAGAACAAAAAGCCTTTCCGTGGCCTGGAGATTATGACTGGACATGAACTAGCTAGGCCGCTTTGCAAGTTTTATAAAATAAGACCAAAGACATAAAGAAGCCATAGTACAGTGTGTACTACATACACACCATGAGTAAACTGGGTAATAAGGTTTTAACTCATAACTCTCCGTGGCTACCAAATCAGGAAATTCTTTATGTCACATTCATTGTATGTTCAAGGAAACTCGCATTTCAGAGCAAATGAAACTATGATATACAACTCTTAAAGCAACATTGCTTCTTGGCATATCAAGTATGGGTGGAGTAAGTGGTGTAAATATTTGAAGCCTGCTTGCTTTCTTTCAGTCCCAGGCCTCAGAGTGGAAGGTGCATGAGTTTCCTTGTGCAGCCCGAGCCTTGTCCCAGCATCAAAATGAGCCCGGAGGACAAAGCCCTCTCGGGCTGTTGGCTCCCCGGAATCTAGCCACTTGGCTGGCCAGGCCTCCTGATTTGGCAGGCCTGGACAGAGAGGGAACTCCTGATAACTATCAGGCCTAAAAAGCAGCGCAGACAGTACTTGAAAACCAGGCCATGCAGCACTCCATGCTTAACATCTTTAAGATGGCAACAATTGACTAAAAAGCACATCAATGGTCCAAGAAAGCAAAGAAACTTGGAGTTATTCAAGTGAACAATTTCTCTATACACATGTACCACAAGTGTAATTTACAACATGAACCTCAAATATAAGCAGTGTTTTCCTGGCTCAGAATAAGATGTGCTTGGCAAAATGGCTGAAAATGTTATGATGATACAAACTTTCATATCAAGTGATACTATTTGTTTATAACTAACTATAGTAAGTACCTAAACCTGCAGTTTGTGTAACAGCTATGTAACAAATGAATTTAAGGCACAATTCCACACACAAATTATGAAACATAAAAGCTATTAAAGCTACAACACTGGCAGTCACTCTATCCTCTTGTATTGTAATAGTGGAACCACTTTCAGATTATGGAGTTACTTTTACTCTCTAGTGACAGTACGTTTTACCCAGAACGTTTCAGTGATTGCAGGTAATTAAAAACAATCTAGTTTAAAGCGATAGGTAGGCCACTTGAAATATGGTTCTGTCTGAATGGTTAAGCTGTATGGATAACAAACTGATAAGTCACCATTATCAGTAGAATGGTAATAAACTAAACAGAAAGAAGCAAAGTACACAGTAGGGCGTCTGGTTATGGTGGAAAACATTAACCAATATGTATTGGTCTGCTCTTTCTGGGTGTAACATGGAAACCTGAGAGCATGGTACATGAATCATGTAAAACCAAGACAGATAGAATAATAATAATAATTGGCAAAGATGCCAACAAGACAGAGGAGAAGCTCAGATATACCTTTATGGACTCCTCCTTCCTAAGATCTCCAGAAAAGTAACTTAGCTCACTTTGAAGCATTAAAGTAAGTTTAACAAACTAAACCAAATAGATCTAGAAGTCATCAGGACACAGTGTGACAGTTATACATAGTCATATCTTTAGTCACCACCTTATTGCAGATGTAGTAACACAAGTGTTCATTCAAGTACCAGAAATAAGTTACAACACCTCGACTTGTCTTAGAAATAGGGTTTTGTCCAGCAAGCCACCTCACCATTCAACAAGGGCAGTTCACTATAGTTGAGTACCAAATGTCCCAGCATGCTAGGTCATGTCTAATCGTCGGCCTTGTGCAGACTGCTGAACCAAGATACGTAACGGCAGCTGCTCTAACACCAAGAAAAGGCTGGATGCGGATACAGCCTGCAATCACAGAAAAAGCAGAACTGAACTAGCGTTTATCGTTCTTGCTAAGTTAGCCCAGCTAGCTCCTAAGTCACACGTTATAATGAAACGAACTATGAAAGAGAAAGAACAGGCACACATGTCGACGACCAGCTCACTCCACCAACATGACTAGCAAAAAAAAATGTTCATTTAAACAGTGGAGGCTCAATCTTGGCCTGGACATGGCTACAAGTAGTTGCTATAATAGTTAAATCCATACAGGAAAAGGCTTGTCGCCACTCAAGTTCGTCTCACTGAGTGGCTAGAGCTCAGCACTATGAATGAGCTAGCTAACGTAAACGCTAGCGGCCAATCCAATTATTAGTACAGAGGAAGTCTTCAGCCTTAACACTGACCAGCTAAAACGTTAACAGAAACACCCAAGTTTGTTTCTCTTTCACAAACACTCAGCACGTCTGGAGGCGTGGGCATCTGCCCCCACGGGCCTCGTCTTGCTGGTGACCCAGCCTCCCTCTCTCCTGAAATCTCTGACCCGGTCTGCTGCTTCATTCTTCCGTTCAAGTCCTGAGGGCCGTTCCCAGGCCTGGGTAAAGAGCTTAGCAGCGCTAAGACCGGCATGAGCGGCTTTTTGACAAGAAACAGACATAATATCGGCGAAAATAGCTGCTCACAGCATACCTGTAGCTTCAGTTTGCTGTTCCTTTAGCAAGTGGTGAAATGGCGTTGTTCTGCGTTGACTCTGGCAGACTCCTGACTTCCCGGGGCAGCTCCAGCCTGGCTTTCTTCTGCGCTATCCGTCAGACTGTCTCCTGTTTCTGGTTCGCGGGGGCGGGTCATAGGCAGGCTGCTGGGAACGCTTGTTTTGTGACTCCGGGCATTCCGTCCGGAGCAGATATTACATAGGGCAAAACTAGAGATAACCCCGCCTTTTCGAGACAGCCTTGGCTTAAAAATCTCACGCTCGACAAAAGCAAAAGAGGGGAGTGGTCATTGCACTTCCCCCAAGTCCAAGACACATAAGTGCTTTAATATTTTTACGGGGACTTCCAGTACATCTGTGATATCTAGTGATCTAACCACACTTCTTATTTTCATTTCTTATGGTATCAACCAGAAACTGTTTCTTCAGGGATTTAAGACATATTTTGCTACAACATTTCCCAAAATTAACGTGGTATTATATTGCTTTTAATAGTATGGTCAAAAAGGAAGCCCTGAACACTGGAGTTCAAAGGAATCAATTTAATATCAAACAAGCCAATCTATAAACACAATATGCCCAGTAATGATCACCAGGCACTGATCTTTGGTTTTTCTAAGTGTATCACTGCCCCTCCCCACAGTAAGGCTGAGTCAGTCATTCCTCCTCTGTGTCAGTGGACGCTGGCTGCCCTGGTGCCTGCAGCTCTGCCTCATACTGCTTCTTCAGGCCCTTCAGATACATACGCAAGCTGTCTGGGTCCAGTCTGGAGTTCCTGGCTGTCTGCAATAGGCGGGTAGCCAGGTGGTACACAGCTCTCTGCCTCTGTGTTTCCGGATCACTTTGATGTTTGGCCTAGAGTAATAATAAACCACACTATGGGTCTTGTCTCTTTATCCAGCACTTCTCTGATATAAACCAGAATTATTCATGGGACACGACAATATTTGTGCTATCTGTTATGAGGGGCATAGCATTTGACTCTCTCAGGGTCTAATATTGGTTTCTTGTAAATTAAACCTTGTTTTACTGTTGCACACAGTGTGGGACATGCTATAAAAGCACAAGCTAAAATGTTCTGTAAATAAAAGGTGCTTTGGTAGAGGCACCACAGACAGTAGGACAAAAAGGCAAAATCTGATCTTTATGAACCATACCAAAAGCTGCTGGCTAACTTTGGAGGCGATTATCTTTGCCTTTTGGATAATGTTTGGAGGAAGTGCAGTCATTTCTGCTGCTCTCAGACCTAGAAGAGCAAAAACAAGCTCTGTAACCATTTTCATGACCAATTTCAACAGGATTCTACTTAGATTTCACTGACTCCGTACCGTAGTGTCTTTCTTCAGAGCATCCTCGATTCAGCAAGTACGTATACACCACACTCTCGGCACCAGTGTCACCACTGCGTGTGTGCTGAACCTCCATGTGCTGGTTGTCCACGTTGGGATAAAGAGACTCTAGTTGGCACAGCTCAAGAAAGTGTGTGGCAAACAGGGTGAACGCCTGCAAACAGCAGGGAAACAGCACACACCTTAAGATTAAATCACTGGAAAACAGGCGCTGTTCCTGTATTTATTTTACTATTTTACTGTTGACCTAAGAGGTGTACCACACCAGACAATAACAAATTAAATGATTAATATATAGACCATAGGAATCTGATTAATCTGGTTTTCATTTCAGAGAAAGGAGTGGCAGTGCAGGACTGTACTGGTGCGTATACTCTACCTTGAGGCTAAGGAGGAACTCACAAACTGAGTGACAGATGCCGATTCCCTCCTCAGCACTGGTACCACGCCCCAACTCATCTATGATGATCAGGGACCTGTCACTTACGTTGTGGATTATGTAAGAGATCTTTGGGGAGGAAATATGCAGTCAATGATAATTTGATTTTTCTCCCTCATAAATGTAATTAAAGAACATGAGCAGCCCTAATGTAAAAAAACAAAACACATACCTCTTTCATTTCCAACATGAAGGTGGAAGAGTTAGTTTCAAAATCATCATCCACACCAATTCTGGTGAAAATCTGGTCAGCTACACGAAAAGAGGCATACTCAGCAGGGACAAAAGAGCCTGGAAGAATAATGCAAGGGCTTTACTCAAAAATCAAGTCAAATCAAAGCATAGCACTGAGCAGCTTTGCATTCCAAATTCACGTGAGGTTGAAAGGTCTGCTGCTGACCTATCTGAGCCATGATCTGACACAGCGCCACCTGTTTGAGGTAGGTGGACTTGCCGCTCATGTTGGGTCCAGTGATGATGACAAAGTTGCTGCCCTCGGAGATGTAGCTATTGTTCGATACGGGCTGCTGTCCAGCCAGTCGCTCCAAAATGGGGTGACGACCCTGCTTGATGGCCAGTGTGTCTGTGAACTCTGGACGCACTGGCAGACACAGCAGAAAATCAACAATCAAAAATACCTCGATTTGTTGGTCTTTTATCTATATAATAACTCTCTTTCGTGCATTTGCATGGGATCATCAAAATGCATTAAAATACAGCTACATTGTATGATTTACTATTTGGCAATTTTGTTACAAACCTATATAGCCAGTAAACTGTGACTCAATGAATACCAATGTGGTGTATTTTTCAAGTCAAAAGAAAGGTATATGATTTCATCTATGTAATTCAATTCTTACATAATTAATTGCTGGTTGGTTAACTGAAAGGTGTGTCACAACATAATAAAAACAGATTTCTGAGAGAGGTGTGTGCAGTGGTTACAGCCAGCTAACTCCTCTGCTGGGGAGATTTGTCTCGGTGAATACAGCTCACCAGTGCACACTTATGTAACAAGGGTAATCTGAGTACAGGCTGGCTGGGATGGGAAGGGGGGTGGGCAGGCACGCAGCACATGTCTATGGAGATACACTTTCAGACAGCTGAGGGCCAGCGCTCACCACCCACGTGGCTGATCAGGCTGGTGCTGCCCACGACCCTCACCAAAAAAAAAAGATCTAAGGCCAGCAGAGCTGCCAGCTCAGTGGAGCAGTTTCTGTCTGTCATGTGTGACGTTGGCTGGGTGCTCCCTTATGTGCATACAGCACTCCCTCAGACAACAGATCAGACTTCTTCAAGGTTAATTTGACAGTTTGGCCGACTTGAGATTGGAAATCAACAGTGATTCATACTTACCATAGTCTGAGATGGTGCATGCATTGGCCAGTGAGAGCAACATGTCCAGCATGGATACAGCATCAGAGAGCTTGTAGAGGCAGTGAATGTGCTCGTGGATAGTGCTCAGCAGTTGACATATCACCCTGTATGGAGACAGGTTAGATGCTGCAGGGGTCAAAGCACTGGAGGAAAATAATATCTAACTAACAGCACCATCTAGTGGACACAAAGTAGTACAAAATAAATTGATCTAAATCAGCTGTTAATGAGATGAAAACTTGCTTAGATAAAGAAATGCACAAACTTGCAGTGCCCCCTTTTAATGAATGAGTTGACTAATTGGTTAAGGTCTTTGTCAGCTAAGAAATTATTTTTGTGGCCTTTTATCTGGATATTAAGTCAGTCATTACAACAAAATAATAGTCAAATCTCTGGTATCAAAACAATATTTAAACATAAGCTTTGAACGTAGGCACATTTTTGCATAATCATATCATCTGTGGAATGAAAACAATTCCAGAGAAACAATTTGACAGATTAAATCAACTAATTACTCAAAGAAATCCCATGATTACTCAGCTAAAAAAAAGCTTACGTCGAGAACAGCCCTTGTACGAAGCAATCTTTCTTTCTTTCAATATTCAGTACAGTGCAATTAAGTGCATGCAATACATTACTGTGCATGTTTGTAAGTCATAGGATCATGATCTCCTCACACATAGGACATGTGAAAGATCTCCCTCAGGGCCTCATCACAGCGGTCATTCATCTTCATCAGGTCAGCGGTAGTGAAACCATAGTTGTTCTTGTGCTTGGTTACCTGAGGTGGCAGATGTTGAAACACAGCTTTTATGTTCATTCAATGATCCAAACTTTATTGTCCCCATGGGGGCAACTTAGCTTCCTTCGTTCACAGCTGATGTTGAGTTGTCCTTTTTTCTGTGCTTTATTAGCCTGTTAGCTCTCAGTGTTCTCACTATCCCTGCCTTTAGTGGACTACCTTGATAAACTCTGGGGGGAGTTTCCCCTCAGGCAAGACCACTCCTTCAAGCTTCATCTGGATGAAGAAACCTCGAAGTGTGCTGAAGCTGGTACGCATTGGCAAACCATATTTCTCCCCCATCTGGTTCACCAGCCCTGTGCAACACAATGCCATTCAATAAGCTTTGCGGTATAAATACTTTATGCAAACAAAGATATCACCTGAACAGCCAGAATACACACCTGCAATGTCATCCACTATCTCAGTGTAAGCTCTGCGAGCAATGTCGAGGAACTCGTTGATGTTGGGCCGGACAGCGTAACACTTCTGGGTGCGCATGTTCAGGCTCCCCTTCAGGTAGGTAGTGTCGTCATTAATCACTGTCTTGATCTGCTCTAGGATTGTGTCAAACCTGCGGTGGACACAAATAAACACAGTGAAAGAAGTCCGTAGACAGTGCACGATAGTAAATTCACATCTGACATAAGCACAAGGCTTAGTACCTGTTGTCTTCCAGTGAGGTGCTGTATGCCTTAAGCAGAGCTGTGTTGCAGTTCTTCAACACCATCTGTTCATAAGTGTAATGCTTAAAGGATTTACTATTTGGATTTTAACTAAATAACAATTAGTGCATTTTGTGGAATAAAACACTTTTCTCTCATTCTATCCATGGCTGTAGGATGATTTCAAACTAATTTCTTGTATACAAACAGACACAGACCCTTAACCGTGGCACCAGATCCAGTGTGTGTTTCAGCTGAATGACGTGCGTAATTTTTGCTTCGGCAACCTGAACCTGTAGAAACATAGCAGTAGTAGTGAAAAGTGCACAATAAGAGAAAAACAGACCAACATTTCACATGCGTGCAATTTGTGGCATTTAGTTAGATGAGCATTTTAAAATACACACACACTTGAATTCCATTGCAATGAAATCATCTAATACAATCATGGGAAATGAAAGCACTGTACATACTGTTTCTTGCTTTGGGATTTGGACAAGAACAGAGAGCAGCTGGTCAATGTCAAGGAAATGACCTATGGCTGAGGAGTGCAAAAGAAGAGATTTTCAAATACTGTGTCATGCTCTCATCTTCGATATGTTTAATATTTAACATGTGATAAAAAATTGTCTGTGCTTGTTTCTGACCATTCTTCAGGCCAAAGAAGAGCTCCTCATCCTGCAGCAGCTCTTGTATGGTGTCCAAGCGTATGTTGATGGTGTCCACGTCAACCAGAGGCTCCAGAATATTGGAGCGCAACCTTCTAGCACCACCAGGTGTTTTAGTGTGGTTAAGTACCCCTAAAAGACTATGTTCACTCCTATACACAGATACGCAGAGACAGACCGAACACATATGTGATTATACAAGCACTACACAATACAAAGATAATGACATAGTCTTGCCCTCTTACCTGTGGTCTCTATTATTGACCACCAACTCCAAGTTAGAGGCAGATGCTGAGTCAATCATTGCCGTCTGTTCACTCCCTTTAAAGCTCACTTTGAGAGACTTGGCAGCGTAGACAGAGTTCTGGATGAACTCTAAATATTTCAGCAAAGCAGCTGCTGCTGCTAGGCAATAATACCTGAACAAATCATGACATTTGGTAATAAAAAGATTTAAAAAGCGTTACAGTATTTCGACTTCTATACATTATTGTACTCAGTGGCATACTTAGCTTGCACTTCCATGAGCACAGTGCCAAATTCTGGAGCACACAGCTGCTGAATGTACTCCAGTCCTTTCCTCTCATTAAAATACTTCCTTTGGATAGCAGTGAAAGCTACTCCCTGACAAAACATAATAAAATGCACATATTACCTCACACTAACAGAAGAACAAGAACACAACGTGCCAATAGGTGGGATGTGCCATACACAGTTCACAGTAGTGCTAACCAAGAGTGAGTGAGTACTTTCAGCTTTAAAAGTGGGTATTTGTTTGAATGAATTGTGTGTTTTACTCATAACACCTATTCTGCATTGGTACCGGGAAGTTCTCTGTGATGAGGTTGAACAGCTTTGTCCCTTTCCCCTTCTCACTGGCTGTGTCTGGCATCAGTATTTCCAGTGGCACCAAGATGTGAATCTTGGTTATGACCTTCAGAAGAGTAACATATGACTGAGACAGGAGTTTACTTTAGACTCTTTAGACTTACTTTAGAGTCTCTGCTGAGTGTAGTTATAATTAACAGTCAATCAAGCATGCAGTGTGTAGCTTTAGACAATGCATGGGTTACCTTGGCATATGTCCCAGTGTCTGCAAACTGAGAGAGTACAAGCTCCGGAGATTTCAAGTTGAGACTGGCCATGCCAATCTCTCCCCTGGCCAAACCACGCCCTTCAACCACTGCCACAATCACTGAGGCACCAGAGGTTGTGGTTGCAGAGGAGCAACTTGTTGCTGCAAAAACAGAGAAATCAGAAGTAGAAATACAGCTTCAGCCATGTTGACACCCACTTGAAACATCTAGAGCTGAAGTACCCATGGGATCAGTCAGTGGGGTCCGTGCAGGGTGTGAGCCTGTGGCCCCAGCAGACCCAAAAGTCCTCCTGAGTCTTGGTGTTCCTCCATGGCTGCGATGGGGGGAGCTGTCCGAAGAACACTCAAGGAGTGATGAATTTGTCCTGCCTAACCTGAAGCTGTGATGGAACTGACCTATGTCAAGACAAAATATGAGGAGAGGGTCTGTGTCATGTTATTACTGCAGTGCCCTGCGCAGAAACAATGTTTTTACTCTTACAAATGTGGCCCTGTTGTCCTTCTATGATCCACTATCAAAACAAATTCAGAGATTTTGAGATTTAATATTGGAAATGTCATTGTTATTATTTTTGACTGTCCCTAATCTTATTTTGTATCCCTGCTGGAGAAAGTCAAAGATGCTAGTGTTAGCTTAAACTAACGTTACTCTGGATATCTCTAAGATCACCTGAGGCCATTCGCGGTAGTGATGGGCCATGGCTGGAACTCGTACTGCCTTCATCTAAACTTTGGTGGGATGAACCGGAGGAAGCTGATGCGGGACCGTATGAGGTAGTTTCATTTAGTCCGCGTCTGTCCATCGGGGACACTCCAAAGGTTTGTCCACATTCTGAGGTGTCACCGCCGGTTGTTACCTCCTCTGTACTGCTGCGAAACATTTTAAAACCTCGAAAAGGCAGGTTAATGGACGTATATTACCAAACTGTAAAATTCAGTGAAAATGCTGCTGGTAACAACAAAATGAGGCCATTATAAAATGCAAAGAAGCATCACATGTAACGCCAGCTAGCTACCAAAAACCGCCGCCCCGTATATGCACTTGGCCATTTAGCCAAATTTGCGCGCGACCATCAGATCATCCTTGCATCAGCCTTGTGACAACCTTATCATACTTTAGCAGTTACCTAGTGTTTCTGTAGTGGTGACAAAACGTAAAAAAAATGCATTACAGCAGTTTGAATTAAACTAAAGCTCCCTGCGCTGTCGGGAAAATATTACGCCAAACTCCCTTAAGAAATATTACATATTAACAATTCCTTACGTGTCCGTAAAAACACATAACTCTACAAGCACTAGATAAGGGGCGTCATATGTCGATATTCTTGTCAATTCGGCATCAATATAATTAAGCGCCACAACATGTTAGTGCACCTAAAGTAACGTTAACTTGCTAACGTTAGCATTAAATTAAACAATGACATAAATAAAACGTTTGCTAAATATTGCTTAGAGTTACTATTCCTATACCCAAGACATGGCACCAGCTTTATTGTTTAGGATATCAAACACATATCATAAATTTCATGTTTTAAATACAATATTCATTCAGACACTGACTTAACGATGTGAAATCAGTAAGCTAACATCGACGATTAGCTCACAATAACAAACGCTAGCTATAGCTAGACAGGCCATTGTCATTGTTTATCACAAGCAAAAACGTAACTTGGGAACAATTTGTCACCACATTTCCTGTCCCCTTCTTTTCTAAGTGCCGATAAAAGGTCCTTGTCGTCCCAAGCGTTGCATTGCAAAATGTACATACTGCTGTGTGTTTTCTTTTAGACAGTGTTTTGCAGATGAACTCTTTGTGGTTTAGGTAGCCACATTTTATTGCCGAATATTTGGCTAACATCTCCGCCCAGACAGCCACAGCTTATTCTCTTGTCTCGTGCCTTCACTTTTTTGGAGTGCGCGTGAAGGTGGGCGGGGACGGGTGACAGCCGTTAACAGTAAAAACAAATTCAAATTAGAAATGAGTCAAGTTATTGGTTGCATTTGAAGCAGGAAGTTTTACATCCAATCACAGTAATGATGTCAACAAATAAATCAGACAATGCACAGGCAATTTAGTGATATCTCCACAGCTGTGGTCTTGACCGGTCTTGAAATAAAATCCCGAGTCCTTTTTGTCTGAGACCAAGACAAGACCGAGTAAAAATGCGGTCCAAGACCAGACCGAGACCTTCAAAAAGACCGAGACCGATCTCGAGTACTACAACACTGAGCAGCTATATAGGAAATAAAGCACAAACATGAAAGCATGCATGTAGGACTGTTTTGACAAATTGCCTATCTGAGCAATAATCTAAGCATATACATTTTTATTCTCAGGATGACTTGGAGGTCATGGCCATTAATTTATTCTCAAAATACTTCTGTGCCTTGTGGTGGAGGCCGGTAGAACTGTTGACTTGACATACCTTATGTATCAATATGAACTGTGTCAGTTATATCTCACCAAAGTTGTACAGTACAGCTGAAGGCTAATTATTATCACAGCCAGTATTCTACAGAATTAACTTTGCATTTTATTCTCCAACAATTTGTTCTTCTTGTGCAAAATTAAGTTTTCTACCCAACGTGTAATGTCTTTTATTCTGGAAAAATCAGACCGGACGTGCTCTTCTTGTTCCTGCCGCGACCAACATGGCGGCTGACGCAGATGAGAGTCATTATTTTGTGAGAGAAATTGAGAAAAACGATGGTAGCACCTTAAAAGTGAAGCAATGCTATTTGGGAGACGTCGGCTGTGTTGTTTGGGATGCAGCTATCGTTCTGGCAAAATATTTAGAGACGAAACATTTTTATGATCCGTCCGCAGGAGTAAACGTCTGGGCTGGCAGGAGTGTGGTGGAGTTAGGAGCTGGGACAGGGGTTGTTGGTCTGATGGCAGCTACACTGGGGTGAGATAACTGGTTAGTTTGTGTGTCCATGTGTTTCTCTGTCGTTTAAATATTAATATATATGGACTTCTATGACCAATGTCCTCCAGTTTAACGACTAACTTGCTTGTACTCCCTTGCTTTCCACGAGATCCTTTTAATTGAAATAACACATAGAAAACCAAAAGATAGGATTCATTACTGTGTATTAAATCCCATAGAGCTCAAGTTACTGTGACAGACTTGGAGGATTTGCAGACCCTCCTGAGGGTGAACATCCAGGAAAACCAGGCACTTATCAGTAGTGGATCAATTACTGTCAAGGTACTGAAATGGTTTGTACTTATATTTCTTTTTTATATACTCTTGGATAGGATATAAGTCATAGGCTATATCCCAGATGCATGTTCAACATATTGGAAGACATGTCTAAATGCTAACTGTTGAATTTCTACTCTCTTTAAAGGGGTGAAGATGTGTCTGAGTTCCTGCCTCCCCCACATTATGTCCTTATGGCAGATTGCATCTATTATGAGCAGGTAATTTACTATGAACCTTTGCAAAATTGCACTGTGTCACCGTCATTGCAAAACAGAACAAACTTGAAGTGTCGCACTGTGTTTCTCTTTGTGACTCATCATTTATTTCCACACAGTCTATTGTTCCACTGGTGGAGAGCTTGAAGCTGCTCTCCGGACCAGAGACCTGCATTATTTGCTGCTATGAGCAACGCACAGAGGGCGTCAACCCAAAAGTGGAAAGGCAGTTTTTTGAGGTGAGAACCCAACTGTGTGTTTCATTTGTGATCACTATTAAATAAATATTAAGAAGTTGAAATATTTGGCATCACCTCTCAATGAGTCATTGTGGTCTTTTTGTGTTATTTTTAGTTGCTGCAACAAAACTTCAGCTGTGAGGAGATCCCTTCAGACAAGCAAGACCCAGAGTTTAGTAGTCCAGACATTCACATCCTGCACATCCGAAGAAAAGTCTGAGTTTGAGTGTTGAAATGTGTGCGTACAGTAATCAGTGTTCCATCCTAATACCACATGAAAATCAGATTGTGAAGTCTTTACTGCTAATGTGCGGCATATTCAATGTATCCTCATCACTGCACTTTTTTAAAACATTTTTTTAAGGAAAATATTCACTAAACACTGTTCTGATGCGTGATTGGAGTAAAAAAAATATTTAAAAAGTGAAACTTGCGAAAATTATTTTTTCATACACTATAAACCAAGTTTAGATAATATCAGCAGTTTCATTGGTTTGTGTAATTGTAGGGCTGTGAAGGTAGATGGCAGACGTGTGCAAGCACAGACGTGACAGACTGCTCATCTTAAATAAAATTAGTTTTTTAACCTAGAGGGGTCACAAACTGAGACAAGGAAGGGACTGAACAATTGTTTCTTGGTGCTCATTTGGATGTTTGAGGTTGAGGATTAGTTTTGCAAATGTTTGCTTTTTTTGTTTTGATTTCATGCAAAACACAGTGAACATGAGTTAATAGCTCAGTAAACTGCAAGAAACTACAAACATGAGACTTGCTGTGCTTTTGCTCTTGAGCACTGCCCTTTTCTCTGCTGTGCATGATTAAACATACAGAGTAGTGGGTTATTACATTAGGATAATACGCACAGTCACATGTTAGGTTTAAATTGTTGAACACATGTATCTCCTGAGACCTTCCCCCAGAAATGAACACCTACTGACAGTCATGCATTGCTGTCATAGAGGTTTTCACTGTAATTTACGGGATTTCTTTTACTTGTGATGATGTATTATATTCAGTAATTTCCCATTTGGAGCACTAGGGGGCAATAGTTGCTTAAAATCCAAAAAAACAAATAGTGTAAGTGTAAATGTTTAGTAGTTTGTCTCAGATTATTAATTTGAAGATGGATATCTAAAAACTAAATATTAAGTTTAAAGTTGCTTAGACAATGTTGTTACTACATTATTAGAACTTACTGCATTGAGAGAGGTGGGAAAATAAATAATGACTGAAATTCTCAATCCATATGTTTATGTAGCTTACCCAGTTTTTACAACTGAAGCCAACATAGTGTATGCCAGCTCTCCTGAAAGCTTCTGCCCTCCATGTGAGGGGAATTCCACTCCAAGCCCCAGATTAGGTGGAAGATTATGACTCCTTTTCAAGCATAAACCATGAAGTACGCCCCATACTCCCACAGGCATGCAGGGGCCCCTCACAGCCTTTCATGCTGCTCTCTGTTTACACAGCAGAGCTGTAGTGTAATGAGCAGGGTGGCCTCCAACACTCAGACCAAATAAAAATGTTAATGCTGAAGTTGACAGGGTGGGTTTTACACAGAAGACCCCATTAAATAATCAAATCACAAAATAATCAAATCACTAGAAGAATGCACTGGGAACCAAGTTTGATTATGCATTAAGATGCTCCTCATGCTCATCCTAGTACTGTATCTCTCTTGGGATCTAGAAGTGCAAAGCTAACCTACTTGCCTGAAATCTGCTGATTCTGTAAGGCAGGAACATCTGTGATGGCAGAGTGCCTCAGACCCATGAATATTCCTGAATTTGATGGTTAGATTTATTACTTAAACAGAAACAAGTATCTCTTCATTATCCAACTTTCAGCAGATGCATTTAGCTTTGTGTAAAGAGTTAAACACTAAATCATTGTTTAAATACAACATTATCAACTGTTTGCTCATACATGCACATACATGTAGAAACACAACCCTTCCTGTCCCAACTAATAGCTTAATTATTAACCAATATGAAGTGTTTGAAATGTGGATATGATCGAGAGAGACGGAGGTGTGGTTGGGTTGAATCATAGTTAGATAATCTGACTCCTGAATCCCTGTAGGCCTTGGTCGATGATATGGCCTATCACAAGAGGAATAGAGTGAGATTAATTGCTTTTTTTCCCCCCACAGTTACTAGAATTACTATAGCGTATCATTTAAGACAATCACTCCCTGTGGCCCTCCTCTGCCCTCTCATTTTTGCCTGGGGCAGCTGGACTGCTACCCTCAGAATCAGCCTACTATTGAGATCTCCTTTGGCTTTGACCAGGATATGTTCAGCTAATTAATTTGACTCACAGCTGGTATTAAGTCCATGTCCCCCAGTGTGGCAGGGACAGGACCTGGAGGGGTTATAGGGAAGATTAGAGGGTTAGAGAGCTCCACTATTCTGTGTCAACATTTCATCCCCCTGCCCACCCACAGCTCTCTCAGTCAAATTATTTAGAATCTATTTTACAGTCTCTCTGGTGTTCTCTCCTCTTTGAATGTTAACCAGAAATAATTAAAATAATGTAGATATAGTCGTCTTGTGGTTGGCTAATTAGGCTAGCACTATAGGGGAATACAGGGAGGCTCATAGTAAATGAGGACAGCCTAACAGTGAAGCAGTGGTGTCTCTAATCTGTTATCATATACACATTACACTTGATTCTGGTGACAGTAAACATTCATTACTGAACATGTGGCGTACATGCTGCATGCACCAAGACAGAATGGGGTCATTTTCTGCCAACAGATGGTGCTATTAGTAGAAATAACTTACCTGCATGGAAAACCTGCAGTAAGGACAACACACTCCTGATAAATAGCTGAATATGCCACATAGCGCACTGCTTTAACAGTCAGTTTATTCATTATTCCATGATGATGAAATTCATTGTGGCTGTTTTGTCTTTTTGTGTGCAATTAGTTTTACTGTTATCTTTGAGGTTCATGCGCAATTCAACCCCAGGCCAGTGTGTACTTTCTACACATTAAAACATAGTGAGAAACATCTGCATGGACTCCGTAATCCACATGCATCCTCCCTGGTTGTTTTAAAACAAGAAAACATGAGGGTGCAGTGCAGCACCCCTCCAAACCAGATGGGCGGAGGAGAGTCTTGACTCCCATGCAGCCTGTGTGGTGTGCTCCACTCTGCTGCATCACAGCCAAGTGACACAGAAGAGCCTTTGTGTCACCATCATCACGCTGCCTGGAGCCAAGAGACACTGTTCCAGAAAGGAAGGCTCATTTTCTCACTAACTATTAGGGAGTGGCTCAAGAATAGACATCAAACTGGGCTGATTAAAAATAGAAGAAGGCTGCAAAAATGTGTGACTTCTCTGATCCTGCAAATGTGCCCCCCCACCCCCCACACATCACCACCACCACCACCACCACCCTTTCCACACACACACAGAGCACCCTTCTCTCTTTCACATGACAAACTGAGCCCACTGAACTTTATGCTGCACAAAGAGACAACAGGCCAGAGCTCCATTCCAAAACAGAGCATGTGATTAGTGTTGTTTTGCAGCTCTCTATCCCCATCTCAAATAATGAGGCGCAACAACGCACATAATTTGTGGCACTCTTGTTTAGTGGATTTAAAAGCAGGAGGTGGTGCGGTGCCAGTGAAGCAGAGCCTGACAGGACAACTAGCTTATAGAAACACAATGCTGACTCCACCCACCCTCACCCCCCACCAGCCACCCTGCAGGGGAACAAGGGGAGGGCGGGGGTGCTGTTAAGACAGCTGTGCTGCAGTTGAGAGGGGACACAAATCCAGTACTGTGAGAATATTGTGCGCACTTGCCCCCCTTCTTCCATTCCTGTTAAGTAATATTAGCACTATGACACGCCAGTGATTGTCTATATCGAAATTAAAAGAGCTCAAGCTATTATAAACAGAGTGAAAGTTAGAAAAAGAATCTTCCCTCTTTCGTTTTTGTAGCAACAGAATTTGAGTAATAACATTTGACGATAAAACAACACAAACATTTATAACTCTTATAAGATTGTGTAGGTGTTAGGTGTAAAACACTATACTTTGTGTATAGTGTTAGTGATATATAGGTTCAGTGTGCCGGTCATTGACTCCAACGTGGTATCAGTAAAAATGTAATAGTGTATTGATCCCTTGCTTGAAATACCACAGGTTTCATGGTACTGCCTGTAACTGCTGTCCCTACGGCATTCTAGTGCAATGATGTATTTGTCATCATTAGGATGTGTGGCGGCCCAGCACCGAGGGGAGAATTGCAGAGGGGATGGGAGCAGTGTGTGTGTGTGTGTGTGTGTGTGTGTGTGTGTGTAGCATTTCCCTGAGTCATTACCTCTCAGTAGTCTGAATCTGGGCTGTGTTGTGTGAGCAGCAGTGCCTGACTTGCCAAAGATCTGAGTTTTCCTCCCAAATCCAAACTGTTGTCTAATCCAGACGCACTGTCACTCCAAACACTGACTCCTCTGTAATTACAGCGATCTTGTCAGATATACAGATGTAGTCAGTCATGGAGTGTGACTGTGTGGTGGTGAGCTGCTGAAGGAAGCCTTTGAGGTTGCTTTGCATGGATCTTCATCATCCTGTCAGTCAGTGTGTGGAGGCTGATTGAATACATGTGGCTGGTGGACACTGCTGCTGGGTGAATGACTCCTGTCTATGTTACTATACATTTAAAATTGCCCTTTGGTGTTTCTGTGAGTGTTGAGGAGGTTATGTAAAGGCAAATTACAGACGCCACATGGCAGAGGTCAGTGCTCTGTGTACTGTATGAATAAGCCTTGGGCAATCTCAAAAATTGATTTCATTTTGTTTCAGAAACAGATGCACTTAGATTTACATTCCATGCAGCCAAGAGACTGCAGTACCATCTATAATGTCTGCCCACTCCTTCTCCTATACTGTAGCATTGCTTACATCTGAAAGCTAGATGGTTAACACTCAGCTATGATCCTCTTTACACTCTGTGTGCTACAGCTGGAAAAACACAGCATACGAGTCCGGGGACAAACTGGTCTACACTCTCACACAGCTGTGTTAAACATCCTGCAATTCTCAAGAGGAACCGTGTGGACAAATTTCAGGTTTTCACATAATGGAATATAAATAGAAGCCCCGAGGCTTAAAAAATGTAATGGGACTTAGATTGGATGGTTTTTAAAGTGGAAAAACAAACGCTGATTATAGGCCAGTGAAACTGTACCAACAAAACTGTATGGTTAGTGGCTTAAATTATGTAGTTAATGCTTGTATGAGCACTTTATCTATCCATTGAAAAAATAATTGGTTATGTCATGTGGACTTCCAACACTTCATAATCATTTTCTGGTTCTCGGAATTTGTAATTTCACCACAGCAAGTAACCTTCAGTCGCAGATATGAATGGAATGTATTTTGGACCAATGCCCAGAGTGCACCTTGGACTTCACGGCCTCACATTTTCAACCTTATTTAGGCATAGCCCCTTTTAAAACCATAACATGTATGAGCAAATCCTGCACCAAAACACCTGCAGTCAAAACAAACTCAAGTCGCACTTGCAATATAGACAGAAAAGAGAGCATGTGTGAAAAGGCGACCAGGGGTTTTCATTTAGCATGGCATTCAAGAACGTTAACCTCAGCAGGAAACCTGAAACAACTTCCAGCCACTTCCGGACCTGCTTTCTGAGCTCTACGTGAGTTCATTATTCAACAACTCACTCGAAGAGGCTACCGAGGGTGCAGAGGACTTAACCAGGGGACAGAGAGAGAGAGAAGTTTCATAACCACAGAGCCTGTTTTACTGCCCTTGAGGATAAGCAGCCACTGAACCAAGCTGTCTGAACTGTGGCTTAGAGTAGGTGTTTCCTCCTACCATTTGGCAGATAAATAAACTGCTTTAATGACGGTGTTCGCCTATGTGCACGAGAATATCTGTGTCTGTGTGCATCACAAATCCTACAGTGATTATCCAGCTGGGTGTGGCTGTTGAACTGTAGGCCAACATTAAGCCAACAATGACTATATTCACAACCCGCAGTCAGAAATGATCATATTGTATCGTATTAGTGCTACCTGCGCAAATGTTACTCTGCAGCTGGAGTTAAGAGGAAGTGAAGACAACTGAGGAAGACAAACCGCACCCCTGAAAACCACAAACATAATTCAGGCTAGGTTTGTAGGTATGTCAGGGGTGCAGCCACTCACCAAAGTTATTCCTGAGCAGTTTTAAATCTTTGTCAAGTTGACTAATGAAGGGCGAGCTGATGAATGTGAGGCGTGGGTTCCTAATTTTGCAGAACTTTGCTCATAGAGAGTGGGGTCTCTTTCAATTTCTTTTCCACTTCCTCTTTCCATGCAGAATAGAGGAACTGGCTGGAAACTTGCAGCACAGTCAGCCACCTATGTACTACCAAAATCACCAGGCCACACTGGCAGAGATCCCATCAGGCTGTTGTCATAGCAACTGCCCCAACAAACAGGCATTCTGGCCGCCTAAAACAAATCTGTCATACAGATTCTTGTGCAAACCAGTGGAACTATTTAAGTCATCCGGCTACTTATTTTGTGAATTATGACACCAGTGAGTTGTGAATCTAGTGCTCAATATCCTGTCGGTTTAATTTGTGAGATGCTAAAATAACCTGTTACAACACAATAATATTCAACCCCCACCTTTGAAAAAGCTGACCGGTCTAACACTTCATAAGCCAGAAGAATGAGACCTATTACACAGAGCACATATTAATGAGCTTCCTTCTATGACCTGAAACCCATTCCTGACCTTTCCTCTCAGGAAGTGTAAGGAATTCCAGCCGAGCGCAGAGGGAGTTGACAGTAGGGCCAGGAGGTCTCATCTTTACAGAGGAGAGGTCATAAAACCTTGCTTACAGTCTCTGTCCTTGCCCCAGGGGCCCCAGTGTTACCAATAAAGCTGTGAGGATCATATGGTTGTAATGAAGTGGTGGGAACCAAAGCGGCCATTACAGCCCAATTAAACTGCCATCAGCGTCTAATGGAGGCCCCTGGCCAAGCCCCTACTGACAGCAAGTATTTACAAATACCCTCAGAAGCTTGGATACTTTCTCACCTTGCAGTGTTTGTGGCTGATCATTTCAATTATGGACACTTTTTTTGAATGGAGCATTTAAATCATGATTGCAAGAGGTGTGTGGGCTGTGTGAAACATCTTCTGTAGCAGCCGAGTCATATCTGTCTGTCACCTGACCTGTCTGACGGAAGCCTCTGTGGTGCTAAAGCAAACATCCTGAGGCCTCTACACTTGCTAAGCACTAGATTTTCCACACAGCGAATGCCACTGTGATTATACAGCCAAACATCTGTGGATGCAGACACATGTAAACCCAAGGATACAGTGTCTGATTGTCAGTGAATGCTGCAAATACTTTACCTGTACGCTTGTGAGACAAAGTGTGCATCCTCTTCTTGTAAATGCAAAAAATAAAAATAAAAATGCAACTCTGTGCTTTTTGGACAGCTTACACAGTGCCAGTTTTTATGTGGATGTGTAAAACACTGGCAAAGACACAGTGCCCTTCAGTATGCTGAGTGGAAAAATCCTTCAAAATCTGCAGAATAATACTAAGTAATCTTTTGTAGCCCTAAACACAGCAGTCAGACCATTTGTCACCATCAATCGTGTCTTAGTCAGGAGTGAAAACACTCTTGTTAATCAGCTTTAATGGAAACAAGAACATTCCTCCACAGTGGTGTCTGTCTCAGACTAATAGTCAACAATTGAAGTGACAAATTCAGTTCAACTTTTAAAAGGAATATTTTACTAAAACACCTAAAGGAAGTGGGCCTCATCTTCCCACTCTGCTGGCAGGTATTGACATTTTAGCATGTTGGAAACTCCATAGATTGGACGATCACACTCACTTTAAGAGATTACAGATACACACAGACAGTAGTTGTAGTGTAACCCATGGTCTCATTAGCAACTGGGATCTCTTCACAGGTTATTCATATACCCTACTGGTAAACTGTCATGTCACTCAAGACATCACAGAATAGCATTACTCACATGATTTTTTTTGAACCTGTATACATTTCCTTTTAATTTCTCAACACCAGCCCTGCATTAGTCAACTTGAATGGACACCACTCTCACTGAATAAAAACAACTGAGACTCGCGTTTTAATACCAGTCCCAACCAAAAGCAAAGTCAGGAAGTTACAGCTGACAGCTCAGCATCAACTCAACTATGGCTCACAACCAACACGCAACATTCAAAAAGAATTCACAATTCAGCTGTATATGTCCGCTGCCCCTCCAATTCTCATGCAAACTATCATGTGGCTCTGTTGTTGTTCCAAAAAGACCAGCAGTTGGACTTCCTGTTTTGTACATTTTCCCATTTACTGGCAAGGGAACTGAGGCCAGCAACTTAGTCTGAGGGTGGACATAAACCATTTAAGAAGAATCTGCCCAATAGCACTAAAACCCAAGAGAATTTTAACACTGCAGACTTCTGCTTTGAACTATGCGCATTCTTTAAACGTTCCCAGTTTATATATTGTTCATATATTAAGCTCTGCTACTTACAAATAAATAAAACTATTTTGCAGACTTCACATGGTTTGATTACTTGTATGCCTAATCACACACTGCCTTTAATCCTCGAAAAACAAAAGCAAAACCCCAGACATAACAGATTTAAAATCACTTTTTTAATAAGACATTACAATGACATTTTTCTGTACATGGTTCCCCCAGTCAAAATAGGAGTAAGAGCTGCACCACAGGATGTCTTCAACATTGTACCGGTAAACAGCTCCTTCTGACTGCACGACAGATGGACTCTGATGTAGGGTTACTGTACTTTCGTACTCATGCTACAGATATAGGCTATCATATAATGTCCCAATACTGAGACTAATCAACTGTGGTATCAGATTGAGAGAACTCAGAGCTGAATGACATTCCTTTGGAAAGACTGAGTTGACTGACTACGTGTTACCCAAAATTAAAAATGCATCCCGACAAGCATGTTTAAGAGTTACTGGAGGCCTAGTTGTTGAATATTCAGCACAATTAGGTATCAAGACATGACACAAAAGGTCAATCAGTAAACTATATGGCCCACATAAGGGCGGGGATTGGGACAGGTAACAGAACATGTCTGAAGTAATTTTTTTCTCTGACAATGAAATGTAAGCAACGGTGAAACTCTTCACTCAAAACCATGAGAAGAAATACTTTTCATCACAGTACTGTTTTAAGACAAATGTCAAAGTCCTTCGCGTAGGCTACATGAAATTAAAGATCCCACCTTAGAAGGAAAAAAAAAGATCCAAGTCCAATGCAACAGAGACTGAAGCACCTTGAAACAGGCTTTAGTCCAAGAATGAAGATTCATTCAGCTTCATTAGAAAAATTATACAAAACAGGAAAAAAAGAATAGGCAAAGACGGTGATCTCTGTGGCTTTAACATTAGGACCAATTAATTCAATATTCATCAAGCAAGCCCCAAAAGAATGAATGTGATATAGGCCTGCTACAGAGTACAAGCAAACCTTAAGCCAGCAAACCCAGTAAAAGATAAATTAGTTGTGGGGAAAAAGTAGTATTAAAAATAAATGGGAGATAATCAACTTTTTCTTAACCATACTCATTTTGAGAAGTTATTTGTTACTTGCAACGTTATTATAGTTTTGACCTAAAACAGTCTGCACTCAATCATTAAGATTTGTAATTTGAGGTTAGCCATGTCAAGCCCTCATACAGTCCATCACCTGTGGTCGCACAGGAGGGCTGAACATACCAATTCCTATCTCTGATGCGGGTCAATCCGAGCTTCTCTTGGATTTCATGGGGCTTCATGGCATCTGGGAGGTCTTGCTTATTGGCGAATATCAAGATGATGGCATCCCTCATCTCCCGGTCATTGATGATGCGGTGAAGTTCCTGCCTTGCCTCGTCGATGCGATCCCTGTCCGCGCAATCCACCACGAAAATTAACCCTTGGGTGCCTGTGTAGTAGTGTCGCCACAGGGGACGAATCTTATCTTGACCCCCAACATCCCAGACGTTGAACTTGACATTTTTGTAGGTGACAGTCTCCACATTGAAGCCGACTGTGGGGATTGTGGTGACAGACTGTCCGAGTTTCAGTTTGTAAAGGATTGTTGTCTTTCCAGCAGCATCAAGTCCAAGCATCAATATTCTCATCTCCTTGTTGCCGAATATTTTTGAGAGCACTTTCCCCATTTTGAACTCTTGTGCATAAATACTTAGTTCCTAACGAGAAAATGTCTGATACCGTGCTGATGATTATTCACTTTAACTAGAACTTCAGTTCATGGGCTTACTTGCGAAAACATGACTCAGTGAAGAGCATAAGTGGGGGAAAAGTCAAAAATGCGCACTCATGTTAAAACCTATCAAACAGTACCTTTTACTTGTGAGTCTGTGCGTCCTGTGAAGTGCTGGGACATTTATGTTCAGAGTATCACAATGTTTGCAGGGCCTGTACACAACATGGCACGGTTTCACTAAGAACTTGGCAGCGGCTGTTGCAGGACGTTCATTCTGTTGCCCAAATCAACGTTAAGCTGCGTGACAAAGACAGGCCGTGGCGATTAAAAGCCGCACAGAGCAGACACGGTGTGTATATAATGCCCCGAAAAAGCCGAGGTACTTGTGAATTCCTTCTGGTGTTTGTGTCTGGCGGTCCTCCTCATCGGGTGCGCCCTTGTTCTCTTCACTGCTACCGGAGGAAAAAAGCAGCTTTCTGCGGCTAGTCCATCAAGCGTCGCGCCGGGTAACTTCACCGTACTGGAAGGGACGTCTTCGACAAAAATCCTCGGCGACTCAGCAACACATGTATCCACTCATGAAAGTCCACTTCTTGTCCCCCTGAAAACAGATTTAGGAGGAGGGTCAGGCATGCAAAATTAGCAAGCTACCGCTCATGGCTGCTAAAGAAGGCTAGCAAGCTAACATTAGCTAGCTTGATGCCTCGCAAGCTAGCATTAAGCTAACTAGATAACGGTAGTTAGCTGTTGCAAACTAATCTTATCTGGATATAAAATACGTGCGATGGTGACAAAATGTTTGGCTCACATCTTTCTGACTTGAACACTTAATTAAAATATAAGTAATTTACCTCCTATCTCCCCCTCCTGTCTCGATAAATACACCCAGCTCTCGTCTTTCTCCTTTAAGTCGAGCTGGTCGCAGTGCTGCTACACCGGAAAGGTGTGGAGCTGCATCAACCGCCACTTCCTCCCGTCTACTTCCTTCAGCTGCTGCTGCCTAGTAGCTACACCTCTCACTGTCTGGGGCATCCACGACTCATAGGATAAACAATGAAAAACCCAAACCGACATTAAATAAAATGTAACGTTACTTCTTTATACACCATGTATCGAGTTATTAGTTAGCGTTGTAGCGTAGGCTACAGCAATTAATGTTAGAATGTGCGTTATGCTCTATTCCAAACTGCCCGCTAACGACGTTAGTATTTTCTTTTAGTTTTTTTGGAATTACCACATTAAATATGAAAGCGTTTGTATTTACAAATTGATGGAAATACATGACATTTGTAATATTTTCAGTAACTAATGCGATTAGACTAGAATCTATGTATGTAAAGGGTAACATCACCCCCTTGTGGCAGTTATACGTCACCTAAAGTCAGTCAGTCAGTATGATTGCCAATCATTTTGTGCATTTCCTTTTGTCTGCCTTGACAATCCTCTGATGTGGCCACGGAAGACAATCAGGTGTTTTGTTAAACTCATATTTAACAAACCATTTCCCTGCCAGTATTGTTGCCAGCGTATAAGCATGTGTATAAAAGCAAGATCTGGCATTCAATGTCTGTGCTTTTTATCTGCAACACCAAAGAACTATAGCAGTCATCCACAGTGCCCCATTTTTATTAGTAAGGTTTACTTCCAGTTAAAAAACCAAATGTGCCAAATCTGGTAATATACTTTCACTCTTAAATGTTTGATAATCTGTAATCAGCATTTTCAAACTTGTTTAGGTCGAACAAATTCCAACTAAAGCTGGTGGGTATAACAGTGAGTTTTATTTGAACAAAATGTAGAGTAGCCTACAACATTTCCCTGCAAAAATAACAGTTAAAAGTCTCCCAATATTAAACTAATCAAGGCTGTTATTTTCACTTTTCGTTAATCCATTTAACTGATAAAAATATGTAGGCTAAATGTTATTATTCAAGTATGTCTCACAGTTTCCCACACACCCGAGATACTGACATCAAAAAAGCGACAAATAACAAGAATTTTAGTAACACCGTCTGAGCTGAATGTTTATTGGGTGGTTCTTATCAATAGATTATACACACCACTTTTTTTCTACGGCCATTTGATGCCACATGACACATAAAGCGTCTTCCATGTGCAACCTCTAATTTGAAACGTGCCGCGCCAAGGCGCAGTGCCATCACGCATAATAATCCAGTTTGGTTACATTGATAACTGCTGTGGTGGAAATCTGTAAGTTTTATTCAAGACATTTGTAAATGGACTCCAAGCATACAGAGACCAGTGGTCTCCACAGCAAAGAACAAGAAAAAAAAACTCTCCATGTCTACTTCTTATACACAGTAAGCGAGCACATAAAGGAAGGGGCTGTCATACAGTTGTTGCAAATAGATAATTCTAAAGAACACAGGGTGTCTAGTCACAGAACATAGAGGAATTGAGTCAGCCTTTTTACTTTTGACATATAACAAAGTGTGGGACAAAGAGCAGTTTCAAGCAGTTTAAAATACTTTTTCCATTATATTTCTCTCCTTTGAACATAAAATGTTCACATAACATATGGAAAAATAAACAACAGTGAGTAAGATTAAAATCACATCTACTGGGTGTTTAAGAAGACAAGATGACCGGCATGAGACTTACGATAATGTAGATTAGAACAGTATTGGATCAGCTGACTGCCACTCAAGGAGGCGTATGTGCCATGAACTCAGGGATGCAGCCCCTGGACCCCATTACGAATAAGTGAGTAGAGTGTGCTCTGTATTTCTTAAAGTTGGATTAGAGTATCACAAAACACCATAGCAAATTATTTAACTCTTTACCTCATTGTGAAACACTCATGATTAATTCTTTGGGCAGTTTACACAATAGTTCATCATCACTTTCCTCATGGAATGGAGGAGAAAGATCTGGTAGTACATTTTCACCAGTGTCCTGTGGAAGTTGAACATATTGGCCAATCACTGGAGCCATCATCCTCCTAGACGTTGGTATCAAACAGGTGCAGATACACATTAATAACATCACAAGTCCCAGAGTCAGCCCAATAGCAAACACGAGGGACCTCCATGAGGAGAGGAACCACGATAGCCAATCTTCAGACTGGGGATGCAGGTCCAGGGGCTGCATCCCTGAGTTCATGGCACATACGCCTCCTTGAGTGGCAGTCAGCTGATCCAATACTGTTCTAATCTACATTATCGTAAGTCTCATGCTGGTCATCTCGTCTTTAATACCCTGGGTAGAAGACATAGTCGTGTTAATAAAACTCAGAAATCTGTAATGTTGAATGTGCTGTAACAACTTGCCCAACCCAGTCCATGGAAAAAGTGACAGGGTGTTTTTCTGGTCCTCGTTAGCCAATCGATGGAATTTCACACGTCTAACCTATTTTACTTCCTGCATCACCCATTTCCTCAAGAGGAATCAAAACGACAAGATGTTACATAACACGCCAGAATCCTTGAAGGGGAGCCACCTCAGCCCCTGCCTGAAGAGAGTTTAAAACACGAGGGACGTCAGAGCCAAGAGAGAGAACCCCCTTTCTCGACAGCATAAGAATCATCCTCTGTTTCCCCAGCCTGATAAAAGCACATCATGTCCAGTTACCACAACTGATTGTGTACAAAAAACAGCAAACTCTTGTTGATATCTGTTGGGTCCAGGCCACAAGGACAATGGCATTCATGAATGTTCCAAACTTTAATTTTATGAATGTCTCTTGACCTGACAGGAAAGGTGGTGGTGTTGCTGCTGAATTTAAAGACTCATTCCAGTGCAAGCAGTTATCATGTGGTGATTTTGCCTCCTTTGAATATCTTTGCACTGTGTTGGAAGGCACACCAAAAATACTGCTGTTAACAATTTACAGACCTTCGAGGTCCTCTACAAATTCTGTTGACAACTTCGCTGAACTGCTTTCTGTTATCTCGACATATTTTGACTATCTTGTCATGACTGGTGATTTTAACATTCACGTTGATAATCCCAAAGACAAAACTGCTAAGGACATCTTTTGATCTGTTGCAACATGTGAAAGGGCCCACACCCAACCAAGGACACACAGACTGACTGATATTTCTAGCACTGTCTCTGTCAAAAAAAGGTATGAGCATACTAGTCACATTTTCATTAACAATCAACCAAGTGAAATATGTCTATAACAGACAACTACGTAATCAACTTTAATGAATTACACACATCATTATCATGTCATACACATCACTTACAGAAAAGATAACCAAATGAGTCAATGGTCATGTCATATTGTGTCAACTATCCTTAAGCTACAAAATGTCATTACTTTAGTTAAACTCTTAGCCTCCCGAGCAGTGAATAAACCTGTTGCAAGTCAAGATGTCAATATGGAAACTGGCTTGGCTTTTTTAAAAAGTAGGGGTTTATATGTTGTCTATCTTTTTTGATGTATGATGAATGCATTAATTGGCACTTCACATGCAGTTTGATTTGATGAATTTCAGTTTTAAAATGTAACGTAAGTTTGTATACACCGTATGGTATTAATAGCTATTAAAAAAATGTATGATCCTGATATTGATTTGGTGGAAAAGTAACTAAGCACATTTACTCAAGTATTGTAGCCTTCTTAAGTACAATTTTGAGGAATAGGCTACTTGTACTTTTTCCATTTTATGCTATGTAATACTTCTACTCCATTGCAGAGGATAATATCAACGTTATTCTCTACAGCCATGTATTTGATAATTAGTAGGCTACAGCAGATTAAGGTTTTAAATAGCCTATAATAATAATAATCTTTATTTTTAGAGCACTTTTCAAAATCCATGTTACAAAGTGCTTCACAAAGACAGCAAAATAGAACAGACAGGTTTTAAAAGAAAACAGATACCAATACAGTGTAGTAAAAGGCAAGAATAGGAAAAGAAAACATGTTTAAAGGAAATAAAAGAAAGTATGTTTTAAGAAGGTACTTGAAGGAGATCATTGACTCAGCCAACCTGATTTCCTCGGGCAGATTGTTCCAGAGCCTCAGGGCCATGACTGCAAATGCTCTGTCCCCTTTAGTTTTC
The DNA here is from genome assembly GCA_008360985.2 of Macquaria ambigua. Taxonomy (NCBI): domain Eukaryota; kingdom Metazoa; phylum Chordata; class Actinopteri; order Centrarchiformes; family Percichthyidae; genus Macquaria; species Macquaria ambigua. Next base: position 32,558 of record VMKM01001217.1, on the reverse strand, counting down.
AGCCGGGCCATTGGAACAGACAAAAGACCTCTGCCCGAGGATCTCAAAGTACGTACCAGCATGTACGGTCAGAGGTCAGAGATACAGCAGGGAGAGAGGCCACAAAGAGCCTTAAAAGTTATCAGTAAAATCTTAAAAGCTATTCTAAAACATAGGCCTACTGGGAGCCAGTGTACGGAGGCTGAAACAGGAGTGATGTGATCACTTTTCTTGGTTCTGGTTAAAAGCCTGGCAGCTGAGTTCTATACCGTCTGGAGTCGATCAATAGATTTTTGGTTCAAGCAAGTAAAAAGGCTGTTGCAGTAATCCAGGCGTGATGAGAGGAAGGCGTATAAAATGGTCTCTGTGTCTTTGAAAGTTAAGATAGGTCGTATTTTTGCAATATTTCTTAAATAATAAAAACATGATTACACAAGCTTTGTGGTGTGCTGCTCAAAACTTAAATTACTATTAAACCAGATGCCAAGATTCCTTGCAACAGGCTTGATATGACCCAACAGGGAATATGATAACAATATGATACATTATTATACATTTCTACCCCAAAGTTATGAAATGTTTTATAAAGTTTATTAGACCAACCTTGACCAGATATAGCACTGAAATGTTGCTTACATGTTATTGCATCAATCATAGGCTAAAACATATATAATATATAACACTATGAAAAAGGGCCATGGGCCATTCTGCATTTCACTTTTGATTAGTAAGTACATTTTGCTGATAAAACTTTTAATGATGTAGATTTTTAATGCAGAAATTGAATCTTTACTGGAGTATTTTACATTGTGATATTGCTGTAGCCTTTGATTGTTGATGTGTTGTGTTCTCCAGTCACTTTGGGATGTGTGTAATAAGCGTGCCACAGTTTCTTTTGGAATAATCGTCAAACTTAATTCTCTCGGGTTAATAACATCACAACTTTCCACTGTAAAACACGTACTAGCAATTACTGGCAGGGGGGCATGAACTTCAATGTCACATGTGCAATAATAAGTACAATACTGTAAATTACAATGAAATAATACCTATTGGAGTAATAATAATAAGAAAACATAACTCAGCAACAGTCCAAATTTACATCGTGGACTAGAAACCAAATTAAAAATAAATAATGTATATCAGAGTGTGTGTGGTACAGCTTAATTACACAACATAAATGAAAGATAAGTAACTCATGTAAAGCAAGATATAACGGGTACAGTGAGGTTACACTACCTTACTTAAGGATGCATGCAAGTCTACAGTATTTTACTGCACTTCAGGCCAGACCCACATCACTGACGTCAGAGCGGATACTGCCCATCGGCGTTTCAAGGACAAAATTATAGAGGGTCCTAGATGAGGAAGAGTCAAGTACTGTAGGCCACATTAAACTAAAATCAGAACGATGGTTCCGCCCTCTGTTTACTACACCACATGACTACGATGGGAGCTGCTTTTCTGTATATAAGACCGGAGAAGCGGTACAGTATTTCAGGCTGCCTACAGCACTTGAAGACCACGGTGTTTTGAACACTTGTAACACGCGGTTTTAAAGAGGCAGCAGCGGCTCACTTGTAGGCTACTTCATCATGGCGGACTCCAGCTTCAACAACCTGACATCCCTTGCCCGGGCTCTGTCACAACCAAAACTGGATCTGATAGAAATTACTGATGTTTGTCCTCCGAGAAGTATTCAGCTTCATCCATGCCGAAGGAGAAAGTTGACGAGCTGCAACTCGATTGAGTCCCTTGAGCCGGCGACTTCACCTTCCGCCGTCGAGGCGCGAGTCCTGGTCATCAACACCGGAGGAACCATCGGGATGACGCTGCACGATAACGGTAGCTATGGCTAACTGAACTCATTGGCAATGGTTTTCTGTCCTGTGTCCTGGGCAACTGCAGTGTGACAGCTCGCCAACACAACGGGTAGCTTGTTGTTAATGGGTTTGGCGCATGTTGTTCTCTTGTTACTGGAGCGCGAGGCATGGAGTAAGCCCTACGTGACAGCAACATGCAAGTGCATCCTAAAATAGTCCCGCAAACAGCTTAACTACACAGCAGAAGCTAGCTTATAACAGTTGGCAAGCTAAATGAAACTGCGTTGGAGTACACATGAGCAAACTGTCCTCCTTGACTGATGAATCCAAATGTTAAATAGACTTAAGTGATGATCAGAACCAGCACATTTAGCTTGAATAAGAAACCCATACTGGAGACAGCCAACTAAAATGAATTGAAATTTGTGAATCTCTGAGGGAGGCAATGCTAAAGACATTAACAGTACATGCCATCCCTAATGATGTAGTTGGAGCAACATCACATCACATCTCTCAATGAATAACTAGATGTTGACATGAGGTATTGGGCAACATCTGGGGCACATGGAGGCAAATTAAGATCCAAAGGTCCAGCTGCAGGTACAAGCTAGAACAACAAGACTTCATCAGTGTTTTACTTCCTGTATTAGAATACATTATCTTATTTACTTCGAAGTACAGTATTTACTTACCCCATAAAGCAGCATTGTTTTGACAATGCTCTATAATAAAATGTTATTTTAGGCATGTCTCTAAATCTGATTAAATTAGTCTACTTTAGAACGTTTGATATATATTTCCTTTGTGTGCTCTACGTTTATGATTGCACAACAATTTTTCCCCGTAACTGTTACTCTTAATAAAGTCTTCCCATCTTTCTTTCTTGATTTATGAAGGTAGCTTTCGTGACATCTTCAGGGCTTGTGCTGATTTGGCTGCCACGTGTCGTCTCTCATTTAAATTGTTGAATTTCTGCTGGCGTTCATTCAGAGTGCACAGAGCCACAGCTCTTCTACAGCAGCAGTGGTGCTATGCCCACTGTATTCACAGTTCTTCACTTTTTTATAATAGATTTTAGAAATGTGCTCTGTTCAATAGCCTAAAAACCTTTAACTCAGCGTATGTAAGAATCATAACATAAATGGATTTTTCAGGCCTGGCAACAATGGCATTTCTTACATTTACCACTAGGGTTCAGTATGAGACTGTTGTGTGGTGTTGAGATGACTGTAAATAAATCCCCTGTACAATTCTCCTAAATTGTTACTGATTAACAGTAATCCCACAGAGAGCAAGCTATGAAATGTCACAATGACCCTGTTTTTTCTATTTCTGTAACCCTTAGTGCTTGCCCCAAAAGCCAATGCTTTTGGGAAGAGCCTGCGCAAGTTGCCCATCCTACACGATGAGATGTATGCCCAGCAGACCTGCCTGTATGACTACTATGGATCTGAGAACACCCTTGTTCTGCCGTAAGTGCACCCAGAATTCCTCTCCGCTCAGTCAGCACTATAACTTTATTCAGAAAATGACAATAACCTATGTTCTGCTCTTGTCTACAGAGTGTAAGGATTCATGCTCTGACTGTATGTGTAATATCTTGTAAACTATGTGTAATAGCTGAAAAACGTTTCAACGGCAACAAAATATTTTTTATTTAATGACCATCTTATAGATGCTAAAAACATGTTCAGACCACCATGAGGAGAATAAAATAATATACATGCTTGTCAGACCTTTTTGCAAGGTAGGTTGTACACTGCACCTAATCGTGACTATTAGTTTATAGAGTAAAGTTGTTATTATGGTCCTCATACAGTGCAGGATAGTGCAGTGCAGTGATTTCATATCAGAAAAAGCAGAGAATGAATGGAAACAACTCACTCTCCTCCTAAGAATAGAACAGTAAAGGTTTTAATGTCTCTAAACTGCTTTTGTTGCTTTAACAGGAAGCCAACGCCCCATTCTGACCGTCTGTTTCATGGGTGCTGTAGTACTGGTGGTAGCATTGTGTGTGCCTGCACTGCGCTTGAGAGTGGTTTGGTGTCTCTGCTTTCCTCTAGACTGAATGTTAGGGTGTGCTTGCCTGACAGGAAATGCGTGCCGACGTGGCCTTTGGCAATAGGAGAAAATGCCAGGAAGGATACAGGAGCACGGAGCTGTGTATTGCCTGAAGTATTTTTGTGTCTCTTACTCTGCACCTGCTAGTGTCGCCTCTGTCACCGACGAGCCAGCTGCTTTAATGTGTGACAGAGGAGTAGCCCAGCTGAGATTACCTAATGTTTCGTGGAGGTGCTGTTGGTCTGCTGGGAAAAGCAAGGCTAACCTACACTGTTGTATGTTTGATCCATGTTGTCTTGATGTCTGGTGCATGTGCCGTGGAGCTTGTGACAGGCCTCCCAGCTGATCAACAGTCTCTGTAGGGTCTTCATTGTCAGCGATAGCCTCTACCAGAAACCTACCCTTACTCACTAATTTCCATACCCCCCTTCATGTTGACTGCCACTGTGAAAGTCGGCTGAGCGGCAGGGTGGAGTGGGATGTATGGCAAAGATAAGGTATCCATACATCAGACGCTGGTAGACTGTTTTGTGAAAACCTCGAGGTTGAGGGTATGTGAGCAGCTTGTGATCTGTTTGTTAGGCTTATAAAAATTAATTCGGAAGATTGTTCAGTAACCTCACACCATTTCCACATCTTCAGCAACTACACAAGAGCTCCCGGTTTGTTAATTAGCTGCTTGATAAATGTCTTAAAATGTTAGCAATCAGTTTGTTTGGACTAATATTAAACCATTACTAACATAATATTAACATGAATATGTGTGCATGTTTTTATTAAATGTCCTATTATTTTTCTAGGTGTTCAGCAGGATTTACTTTTTAGTATTTGCTCATCCTTGAGTTGGCATAGTGTTAATATCAACTGAAGTAGGCTCATATGCAAGTCTAATGGGCATACTGTTGATAGTATGCCCAGCCTATGTTGAAGGAGGGAATTAGTTTATTGATTTATTGAAAAGCTTTATTCATGTGATGTTAAAAGGCAGCGCTACAAGGCCGTTTGCCCCCCCACCTCCAACCCTCTTCTTCCACTTCTTGAGTCCCCAATCATACACACATACAGACACATATACACACACATACATACACACAGACATTTATTATTCTTAAGCTATGAGGCATCTTAGCACAGGTATGCTAATGTGTAGCTTTGCTACACCTAAGGGTACACTGCCAGATAGATGAATAATTGGTGATTTGAATAGTGTTTTCTTGTGGCACTTTGGCTTCAAGATTATCAACAACATATGTTCTAGGGTCGTGTGTGGACTTAAGGCTAATTAGAAGAGTGTCTGTAGGACCCCTGGTTGGGTGGACTGGGGCTTGCTTGCTTGTTTGCTCTTCCCCCTGCTGTTCCATTCAGCTTCTATCTCCATGTTATAAGGCTGCCCTATGGTAATGAGGGGGGTGTCCCACCGTGTTTCTTTAAAAGGGAGATTAAAAAGAAAATCTTTCCATGGCTGTTTAGCCAGTCACGCTGCCTTATACGGAGTGTCGCAGGTGGGGCCGTGGGGTTAAACTCCACTTTGAGGCGACATAAATATGTATATGTGCTGGCTCCCTCCTTGTAATTGGAATGAAAAAGAAACAAGGGCTTTTGCTCTAACCTGAAATGACTCACCAAATAACCCTCAAGATATGTCCAATCAGCCACCTTATGTCCCTTAGCTTTGCCTGTATTTACACAGTGCTAAAGCTCCACAGAACATTAGGACTTGACAGTGGAAAAGAAAAATGGCAAATTTTAAAGCACTACTCTCTCTTAACAGTATGCCTACCATGCCCCTCCCTTTTACACTTCAGTATTCTCACTCCATGTCTGAAACAGGTTTTGGCATCCTGCTGCTGAGACAGAAGGCCCGGCTAAATAGACTTTGTCTCACTTCATAAAGTCTGCTTGGTTTTCAGCATTCCCCTACCCTTCTTTAAACTCACTTCTCACATTTAACCAGAACTTGATCCAACTTTGTTAAACGAGCACAATGAAGACAATCATTTGTCACAGTGAAGATAATGATCATTTGTTTAACACTGTGTCATTTATGTGTTTTGAAGTGAACGTCTGCACTAACAAAGACTGAAACCACTGATTCATTTTGGGCTGTTTGTCCTGTTTTGGTTTTTGTATGTGTGATAATTACATTTGTGTATATAACAACAGAAACTCACAGATACTTGTCTCTCTTCCAGGCTGAGTAAAGACAATAAGAGGATAATCTACACTATCTTAGAGTACAGCCCTTTGCTGGACTCCTCCAATATGACCACAGATGACTGGGGTAGAATTGGAAAGGACATTGAGGTACTTGCTGCTGGATCCATTTCTTTGTTAGGTTTTTGATTGACTCCATTTCTAAATAAACAACCACACATAATTTATTCTTTTGAAAGCTAGGCATCAATTAATCATATCATTCTCATATTGCTTATAAAATACAGAATATGGTAGGAAATAAAATTGTATCAATGTTGCCATCTAAAATGATCCACATTATGTGGTCTTTTTTTCTTGTCTGATTCCAGAAAAACTACGAAGACTATGATGGCTTTGTGATCCTTCATGGCACAGACACTATGGCTTACACAGCCTCTGCCCTGTCTTTTATGTGTGAACATTTGGGCAAACCAGTCATTCTCACCGGCTCACAGGTAAGAGCTGCTGTCCTCTAACAAACAAAAAGACAAAATGTGTTTGCAGCATTTTTAAGTATTTACTGCCTTTTTAAGATAAGACAAATGCTGCCTTCAGGTGCCTATCTATGAGATGAGGAATGATGGCAGAGACAACCTGCTGGGGGCGCTGCTGATTGCTGGCCAGTTTGTCATTCCCGAGGTGAGGAAATGGAGATGGCACATAAATGCTACTCACCCACATGATATTAGATTATCAGAGAAATTTAGCAAGTTAGGCATTCCTGTATTTGTGAACGTGAGAGAGAAACAGAGTAAAGATGAGACTCTGAATGATCACCAGTAGTGGCTTTCTTTTTTTTCTTTCCTTTAATACTTCAACTTCAACTTTAACTTTATTGTCCCAGAGGGGACATTTGTCTTGCAGCCAGGTAAAACATAGAACACACTTAGGCACACATAACATGATAAAATACATAAAACATGAGTACATCACGTGACAACAAGAAACCTAGAGTATTTTTAGCCGTCGCCAGAAACTAGCTCCCAGTAGTTGAATGGGAAACTAATCATCAGCTGAGTCATCGTCAAGATTTTATATGTGGGGTTGATAAATGATAAATTAAATGACTTCTAAGTGAACTGATAAATGAAAAGAAGTAATCCTATAATATTATAAACCAATATATTCGTCAATGTGTTGAGAAAATACGCCGTGTTCTGCAAAGACAGATGTCAGCACTGTGTAACAAAAGCTCTCCTGAGCGACTTGTCTGATGAGAATGGCTTTCTAATGACAGTATTTCGCAATACTGAACAAGAATTACCAGAACAGGAAAAGCACTGAAAAGTGTTATCTACGTCTATCTATTTTGATATGATGATATGTTTTTATGGACAGTCATTTTCTAATGAGTTGTGATCAAACAATTCCATCTTTAGATGTGTGTAAGCAGGTAAACATGTATATGTTAAAGTCCTGCAGTGTTAAGGGGATTTTGTCTTAGTAGAAGAGCAAATGTTGTTCATTAAACAAATCTTTGTCTCCATTCAGGTGTGCCTGTATTTCTACAACAAACTCTACAGAGGCAACCGTGCGACCAAGGTGGATGCTGGGAGTTTCAATGCATTCTCCTCTCCTAACTTGGCTCCTCTGGCCACTGCTGAAGTGGATATTACAAGTAAGCCAGTGGTGTAATGGGTCTGTCACATTTTTTCAGATGTCCAGAAGAGTCTTTTTTTTTTTTTTTAAATATCGGTTTTCTCCATCTTTCTCTTTAGTCAACTGGGACACAGTGTGGAGGGCAAACACCACGGCAAAGTTTCAAGTCAGCACTGAGCTGAACAGGAACGTGGGCCTGCTCAGGCTGTTCCCAGGAATCACTGCTGCTACTGTAAGTCGCTCAGCCCCTGAACCGGACCAGAAATGCTTATTCTGTCTCTGTCACAGTCACCTAATGTCCAGAGGTTACTTGTTGTCCTTGGTCTTTGGTTGGTGTGACACACAACTGAATTATAAAAAGGTGTTTTTTCTCTTTGGGGAATTATTCAGCAGCTCATTCAGTTTGATGTATTGCCTCTTGCACAGACTTGACTGACATGTCCAGACTGTTTGGTGGTACACTCCAGACAAAGGAGTCACATTACAGATCACTCATTACCTGCTTTTAAATATAATTATTTGCACAATCCTAAGGTTCACTTTATCTCACAAGTATTATATGATGTCATTCCATTATTTATGGCTAATTACACAGTTTCAAATCAACACTAAATGATATTTAGTCAAATGATGAAAAATGTAACCAGCAAATGTAAACCAAGAATGTTTTCCTGCTCAGTGCATTAAAATGTAATTAAAGATATGTTCTTCAAAGGTAACTGACTGCTCAAAACTGTTGTTTTGTCTAACTGCGATAAAATATAGTTAACTTTAATTTAATTGTGCTATTACCCGTCTTCCATTACCTTCCCGGTCATGTAAACTGCCATCAAAGCTCAGCCCAGAGAAAGATGAGAAGGAGTTATGGGCCATGACCAATCACTCTGTAAAGAGGGAGGATTGGCATAGATACTGTAACATTTAGCTGCACCTCCCCCTGCAGAGGCTGCTGGGAGAGTGGCTTTACTGTCTCAATCTGCTCCCTCTGCCCAGCTCGGCTATCAAGACTTCCTTACAGCATTTAACTGCCTTTTATGAGGCACCGTTTTGATTAGACACCAGGCTCTTGTGTGCCCACTGCCTCTGCTGTGTGAGAGCTTCATTGGTAATCTGCGTCCAACATGTCTTGTCAAACTGCTTATCACATCAGAAAAATAGTGACTGAACTTGGCACTTTTAATGTCACCTTCTTCTCACATTTTATGGTAACTGCCTTGGTCTTGCCAAGTGACTTTATGCTTGCTAACACCTTCAGATTAATTGCTCTCCTTTCTGCCATTTCAGTCATCTGCCATTCTAGTCATATGCCCTGGCTAATGATGTGGTATAGGGCCTCCTGGTGCCAGCCAACCAGTGACTGAGATACTGGTTGCATGGACAGCACCAGATGGGCTTTTAGGAGAGTGGATGGATGCAACTGAAAAATGCTGCAGGAAAAATAACATGGAATACTAATTCCTCAATTTGATTCTACACAGTTGAGCAGCCAGTTCAGTTGGCCATACATTATGGGAGTTTGTAATGTGAATCCTTGGTATATCTGTGTCCAGGTGAGGGCTTTCCTGCAGCGGCCCATGGAGGGTGTGGTCCTGGAGACCTACGGCAGTGGAAATGCCCCCGATAACCGTCCTGACCTGCTAGAGGAGCTGAAGAAGGCCACTGACTCCGGTGTCATCATCATCAACTGCACCCAGTGTCTGAGGGGGACTGTGTCTGCATCTTACGCCACTGGCAAGGTACCTCATGTCACCTACTAGTCAATCCTGACCCACTTTTACTACATTTCTGACAGTTTTGAGACTTGAGAATCAATCAAATGACACATTCTTATGACTTCTCAGGTGCTGATGGATGCAGGGCTGATAGCTGGTGGAGACATGACTCCAGAGGCTGCCCTGTCAAAACTGTCCTACGTATTGGCCAAGAAAGAGCTTGATCTGGCTGCTAAGAAAAAGGTTGGTGTCTACATTCAAAAGTGAGAACAGGATGTTCACATAGATAATAATAATAGAAGAAGAAAATAGTGAACAGGTGTGTTTGTGTGTGTGTGTGTGTGTGTGTGTGTGTGTGTGTGTGACACTGTCCAGATGATGGGTCAGAACCTGCGAGGTGAGATGAGTGCCGACTTAGCAGGAGCCAAGCTGTGTCTGAGCGACAGCCGTTTCATCCAGGTCATCGCCAAGTCTCTGAGCATCAGCTGCAAGGAGGTGAGGACACCACCTACACGCAGGCTTAAACAGTGTGACCACCTATCGCTTCCCCAAACAAACTAATTAGGGTTTCTAACAAACCAGTTCTTTTCCTTTTGCCTTATTAGACGACAAAGCACATTTCTGTATAGGTTGTCATGATTAGACGGCGTTGAAAGACTATTCCAAAACTTGTTTAAAAGGTGAAGTTCATTCATATATTAAAAAAAAGATTGAGGTTCAGTCATTACACATTCAGACAGGTAGCAGTTTTCTGATTAAAGTCTGTGGTGTCTGCAGGAGCTGGAAGCCATCCGTGATGCCCTGACTCCCCCACTGGCATGTGCTGCTGCTAAGATCGGAGACATAGAGGCCTTAGAAGCCCTAAAGGAAATGGTAAGCAACCCTACGATCTCTAGCCCACATATGTACAGTTGCTAATCATTACCTGGTTTTGATTGTTAGTCAAGAATGTAATAACCCTTTCATACACACACACTGGGATTATTACGGTTTGTTTCAGGGAAAATGTTGTACAGGGAAATGTTGCTTATTCTTATCTTGATCATGTTTGTTATGTGGGGTGAGCGCACCCAGCAAACCTTTCACTCTGATGGTTCACCAACAGTTTTCCAGGGACACTCTTAAAGGGGTATAGGGAACACGAAGCTAAACAAAACATGAGGCCATACTGGTAAGGCAGGCCTGGAGTTGCCCCGGCGGTCACATGTACATGTTTGTATGTGGCTTGACTTCTGTGCAGTCGCTGCTTGGATTACCCTACCTTCTAAGTACTATCTCTATATCCTTACACTTAGATAGAAGCTTGGCAATTAAATGAAGCTCAGTGGTTGTTTAATACATTTTCCCTGCTTGTGATGAACATTTTTTTTCAGTTTAATTTTCATTTATCCCCCTACTCTTCATTTATTTGGTCGTTGCCTCTGTTCTACAGGTGCTGCCGAACAATAATAAAGAAGATTACAGAAATTGCACTGTTTATTAAAGGATAAGGCTGGTGAAACACTATATTTCTGTTATTGTCAACACATCCCATAAAAAAAACAAAAGTCTGTCTCACAATACTTTCCAACTTCCCTACACTGTCTGTAGCACTGATTTCTATTTGTTCTTAATGAATACATACATCTTTGAAGACAGAGCACAAACATATAGATTTTAAAGGGACATATAGACATTTTAAAGGGCTTAGTAGTTTCTTTAAACAGCTTGGTACTGTAGCTTCTCAGACAAGGAGAACGTTTTTGGCGGGGATTATTTTCAGCTGCAGATTTGGTACACTAGTGAGTATTAACAGTAGCAGGCCGGTGTATGTGCGATGGATGAATTGTGAACTACAGTGCTCAGTCTCAATGTAATGAAGAAACATCTCACCCAGTGCAACTGTGTGGCTCATTGGTGTGTTTTAATAGTTTTTGGACAATAATAGAGGTCTATGGCACAGAGGAAAAAGCTACAGGGTTCGACATTAACCATGGCCTTATGGCCCGTGGCCACTAAAAGTTACTTTATGGCCACCAAATACTCCATGTATGTGGCCCCCTGTGGCCATCAAGTTTTATCCCTATAGTGTGAGCCTTCGCCAAAGCAACGTTACAGTTCCACAAACATCCTGATTCCTTCGCACCTTTTAGTTCCACATTCTATCATTCTATCTGCGCGAGGAAGTGAGAGAGAGAGAGAGAGAGAGAGAGCGTGTATGAGGAAGATAGACTGTGAACTAAGAGTCTGTGAGAGAATATACGTACCATATGTTTACAAAGAACTTGAGTTTTCAATTTAAATAAATTATTATAAAAATATATTTTCATTATGTTAATGTCTTTTCATTTATTGAAGTGTCAGCATCAGTGACAGTTAAGGAAGGCTGTGTTAAGTTGCGTTAAATTGCCTTTGCTGTATTGTTTTTACATAACTTTACATTTGGGCCAATAAAAATGTACTTTGGCCACCACATTTAGGGGCTTGGTGGCAGGTGGGGCCAGTGCCAGATTTCAGATTTTATTGACAATAAGAAAAATATAGAATATCACCAAACCTATCCTTTAACCACGAGGTGAAGTACACTGACATTTTCATGTTTTCCTTTGGCACAGGGCAGCAACCTCTGTCTGGGTGACTATGATGGACGTACACCCCTACATATTGCCGCCTGTGAGGGCCACTTTGAACTGGTGAAGTACCTACTGAATCATGGAGCTACAGTCTATGCTAAAGATCGCTATGGAGACACACCCCTGTGCAATGCTGTACGCTTCAGGTAAGACTCGCCTCATTTTAAACAATAAGGGATGAAGTGTTTGTTTTTATCTGCCTGTTAAAGCAATAATGTCATTTATGAAGTTGCAAACTCGACATTTAAAATTCCCCTTTTGGCCATTAGCAACCAGTGAGTGTTCTCTGAAAATATGTTGTTAATAGCTGCTGTAGAGGGGGCTTCATTAAACAAGCTGCTGCAAGGTAGGGAATCTGGCTCTGCTTAAATGACAGGAAGAGAGCAGCGGCTGTCAGAGGGGGGTTGAAACCAGGGGAGCAACTCGTAATGGAGTTTAGAGGCCAGGCAATAATTATAAACTAATTAGGCTAATTTTCATCTGACAGTTTAGACAGTGTTTATTTTTACCAAAGCTGTTTTTTTAATTTTTTGTCATTCATTGACATTGCTGCAAATGCCTATCAGGGAAAAGCCACACTTTTTAGTGCTAGGTTGAGCCTCAGGGTGAAAACGTTGCATTTGTCGACGCTGTGCCAAATGTTTGTTGTCCTATTTTAACGGTTGGCACTGCAAGTATGGACTTGTTTTCTTTGTGATAGTAGAGTGATGTATTGGAGCGCTAAACACCTGTCGTTAACACTTCCTATGCTACAGACCTCGGCTTGCTTTGCCCTTCCTAAATGTATTTAATGAAATGACACTAAGTGATAGAACTGGACTTTTGAGTTGCTGGCAGGATGTCGGCATGTCTGACGCACTTTGAATGTCACTGACATTTCACAGTGAGTGCACTACAGCCTGATGCCCATATAAGGTGTGGCAGAGAGCATAGAGAAAGAAGGGTTAAAGAGCAAATATGGGGAGTGTCCTCTGAACCAGTCCTACCAACCTGCTCCCAGTTTCACAGATGAGAGATACTGGCTTCTTCACGCTCTACATGAAGTCTTCTAAGTCCTTTTTAAGAGTTCCTTTGGCTGTAGCTCTACATACCTCTAAACAATTAAGTGTCAAATTGATTGTTGGGTAACTTACCTTATTACATAGCACGCTCAGCTCTTATTTATAAACTCAGCTGCTCAGCGGTGAACAATTTTAGGCCTTCTGTTTTATTGTTAATTTCCTGTCACCGCCACTGTCACTGCAGGTAATTCTTGCGTGGGCGGTTCATTGCGGGGGACAAGGAACTTGTTCTTACATGCCAAGCTACAATCGCTGCCACACTGAGTCTAAATGTGAAAGTTTAGAAGTTTATCAGGTGATGGTTTCAGTATCAGCTGATGTTGAAGTTGTGATATGCTAATACTATTTATATATTACATACACAGTAATGAATAAAGAGCTCTATTGCATATCTTCTAACTTATTTAGGCACAAGAAGGTTGTGAATCTGCTGAGAAAGACTGGAGCCCACTTCTCCAGAGACGAGCTGGAGGAAGCGGGAACAGAACTGTGCAGGTGACACACAACGAGCATATCTTCAAACAATTGCACACATATACAGTCGCAAATTTCTCTGTCGCTAAGCCATCCACAGGGACCCATCCTACATAGCTGACACAGGTACAACCAGTTGTCCCACTGTTACACAAACTGTAGGAATGCCCCCTGGCAGCATAGCTTTGGATCTGCTCTGCATCTCTAGTGTCGGCAAGTATATGACACACTGGCTGGCCCCTTTTATTTACCTGAGACACTCGACAGGTTTTGTCAAGACAGTTCCAATTTACAGTTTCAGAAACACGCCTTTTGTAAGGCATGATGAGAATGGTTTGTATTAAGACAAAACGAAAACATCTGTGAGTCATGAAGCTCAGCATTATTGATTTGTTCCTTTGATGTGCTTGCCCAGTCTCCTTACACAACAACTGTCATTCACCAAGTCTCTATTTGATTGTGTTAATAATACTGATTTTGTGGAAACGGAGCCCTTTGTCTAACTCTGTCATTTCCTGTGTGTCAGCCTGGCAGCCAGTGGTGACCTGGAGGGCCTGGAAATCTGGAGCCTTGCTGGAGCTGATCTGAATAAACCAGGCTATGATGGACAGACAGCAATTCAAGTCGTGGGTTCTAGGGACACATATTCCATATTAATGATACTTTTTTAAATCTATCAAGTAAAACACCTTCTTATTCATTATTTTTCTCATTCTTCACCTGTCACAGGCCAAGGCTTTTGGCAAAAAGGAAGTGGTGGCATTTTTAGTCCACCTAATAAGCAATAAATCCAAGGTAACTGCTATTCTCCATTCTAGCTGCTTTGTATCTCTATTTCTTTCATGCCAAACACCCACAGCTTTAACTTAATATGCATGCTAGTGCAACACTCAGATCAGTATAATTCTCTGTCTATAATTCTCTCAATTACATGTTTGTCTTGTTTAATTTCAGACAGTATTTGGTGAATTTAATGAGTATGGTGGTGATGATGATGATGATGATGAGGTAAATGAGATGTAGAGAACGTGTGTGTTTCCCAATATTCACATTTCCCGTGTTGAGCTTGAGATACCCCTTAGCATGGTTGCCTTGGCTCCCCTTCATCTTGGTGTACATTACCTTGTGCTTAGTATCAATTCATCCATCCGTCTTTTTCATAAACTGCTTATCCTGCTCAGGGTTGTGTGTATCCCAGCATGCATTGTACAAGAGGCAGGTTACACCCCTGTATAGGTCACAGTCTATCACAGGTCTAAAACACACATGTATACACAACAAACACATTCAGACCTACAAGCAATTTAGAGCTGCCAATTCACCTGGCACCCTGCTGGGCTTCAAACCAAGGACCTTCTTGCTAGCGACAGTGCTAATCCCCCAGTGCTCATGGGGCCTTTGTGCATATTATATTTTAAATAACACATATACAATACACAGTAAAATGCATTAAAAGAGATTTCAAAAGATGGAACGAAAGAGTGTAAGAGAAAAGTTGGTAATTGTTATTGAAAAGTACAATTCTAAAAAGAAAAAACACAAGATGGTTTTTAAAAGGGTGTTTTGAGTAGAGTTAAAGGGATTAATTGATTAGTTGATTGATCATTTTAATAATCTTTTAATCCCTTAAGTCAAAGCAAAAATGTGCTTGCAAAAACATGTACTGGTTCCAGCTTCTCACATTTGAGGATTGCCTGCTGTTTCTCTGTTTTATAGCCTTGTAAATTGATTTCTGGGAAATTGTGACATTTTTTACTGTTTTATGATGTTTCATCAATTAATCTTTTAGTCCATAAATTGAACAAACAATCAACAGATTAATTGATAATGAAATTGTTTGTAGCATCCCTACTTTTGAGAAGCAACCATTACCTTTTGAACATAAGCTAAGTGTGCCTCAGACCTTTCTGTTTTTCATGAAAACTATGTCAGATAAAATCTGATCACCTTTAGCGCCTGCTCACAAATGCCTGTGAATGCTAAACCTGTGCAGCCTGCTTGACACTAGGCTGACCGGTGTTGCTGTGTGTGTACGTTTGCGCTTGCATGTGCGCACTAGTAGTCAAGAGCGCTGAAACACCTCTCACCTCCCTTGTGCTCCGTATTAATCCTGTCTCTTTTTGTCTCTGTGGCAGAGCGGTGGAGTGATCGAGTTCACCGCCACCCCAACAGGACTGTGAGCTGACACTACCTCAACCAATAGGAATCGTCCTCTGTCTGCGTCCACTTCCTGCCAAGCCGTCCTCTACACACCGTCCACTGTCCTGTTGAATTTACAGAGTCATGCACAATGCTTATACTCGCACACTTTTTAAAGCCATCACTGTTTTCAGTCTTTCCCTCCAAACCCATTGATAGCACAACATTGTGTAACCGCTGCTTTGAGTGCACAGTGCCCGAAAAGGGAAACACTAGATGTATGTATGTGTTTTATTGTTGCACAGTGGTATATGCACAAGGAAATGTATTATCATCAAGTGTCATGTATTACTAAATATGAACAACAGACTTGGTTATTGTGATGTCCAATCAGGGAATTAAGGGTGATCTTCACCTGAGCTGTTTTAACATGGAGAGTGCTGAAACCTCCCATTACTCCTTGAACAGTGAAGGATGGTGGTTTAATTTCTGCTTTTATGCCTAAAGAATTAAAGAACTCTGACTCTCTACTGTAATGTTACTTTATAAAGTACTGTTGTCTCTTGCTATAGCAATAAAGGCATGATATCTGGAACTGCAGGGTACATTCACAGATTTTATTTTTATTTTAAACTAATGAAAATAAGCTTGTGTTTTTATTATCTGGGATGTTATCAAACTGTAGCACTTGTCCACTTCGGTCTAAGGACACCTCTGCCCCTGAAGCAGAGGGGTTTCATTTCCTTCTGCTCAAACAGGTACTACAAAAACCTGCAGTCACCTTTCAGACTCATCCAGCCTGTTTCGTGTGCTGACTGTCGAGCTGGAAGAGTGGCATATCTCCCTTTGAAATGAAAAGGGGAAATTCAGACTATTGTGTGAGCCAGATAAAGACTGCAGCAGTTTCTGTGTTCTTTTATGTATTTTGAATGTCTTGTTATATATTCTTTGCGTCCATGACCACATACAAATCCCTTATGGTTCTTTCCTTATCTTTGTTGTGCAATGACTGAATGGTGTTAAACATTGCTACTCTTGTTTGATATAATTTACATTTTGAACCAAGATGGGTCAGTTTTTGTTACACTTTAATGTTATCATCTGTAAGGGAATCATTTGTGATTATATGTGACTTTAAAGTGCAAACGATTTGACATGACTTGAAATTTGTCCTGCTGTTTCCAATGCTGTTATCAAGTGTGAGAACGGTGTCTGTTCTTTGGTGGTCTGTTTTTTCCGTGGAAAAAAGCAACAGAAATAAATCTCTTGTTTCAAAGCAGTGTCTCCTGTGATTGCTACTGTGTTGCACCAAACACTAAAAACTTGTGCTGCTCCTGGCTAAAGATACCTGAGCAATTTCCCATTTGACATGGTTTTCTGTATGAATTAGCGCACGTCTAACCAATTGGTGGAGGTCATTTCTCTTAGTGTGCAGAGTTCCTTTGTGTTCTCTAGAAATGTGTTATGAATAACAATTGAATTCATTGTGACTGCAGTAGGCCTTCAGGAGGAATACTATATCAAACCCAAATGTGGAGCTACAAAAACCAATGGCTTTCTGTGAGAGCTCTTACTGTCTGACTGTGAGTTAAATTCACCAGAAATTAGACAAATGTAGAAGACAAAGATGACATAAAATCCCATATGTCCATGTGACTTCTCAGCCTGCAGTGGCTAGTATTTCTCTGTCTTGAGGGCGGCTGCCCCATCAAGCTCCTTGCTGGTGGAACCCAGCTCATCCGGTTGGACCAGCATGGGCCTCATTCCTCCCTGAATGAGAGGCTTGTATGAACCTAGCCCCAAAACACTATATAAAGAGCTCTTCACTCTACAGTCACTCAGTCTGGGCAGGATGACACCAAGGAAACACCATCGCAAGGACCGAGCTCACCTTCTCCAGGTAAGCACTCTGACACAGAGCATGTAGTTGGCTGAGGCCCTCTGCTTGTTTTTGTAGATTTATTCTGTAACACGTAGGGTCTACAATCTGCTGTAGTGATGCGTTTACTACCGACGGACCCCTTCAGGAAACTAATTCCAGCTGCTGTGTTTTTCTTTCACTAGTGGATTCGACAGTTTGAAGGACGGACTTTGACCCGAAGAAGTGTGTGGTCTCTCTGATTAAGTGGTTCTCAACAGTTCAACAGTTCTTTGAGAAAATTGTGAAATGTTTAGGACCACTTGACCAGTCAGACAAATGCAGTCAGCTGGGAAAATGCTGCCTATGAATGGATCTTAAAAAACAAAAACAAAGCAAACATCTCTCAAGGCATGCCTTTTAATGGTTTTAATACAACTGTGTGATTTCCTCTGCTTCTCTGTTTCCTTAATGCCTCTCTCTGTCTTCTGCTCTCATTGTGCCCCCTTGTGTTACAATGCCAACTGCAGTCCAGGAACTGCGGGGGGCTGTAAAAATCATCAGGCTTCAGTAATTTCATTCTGCTGGCACACATACACATTTTTAACAGCTCTGCTGCTGCAGTAACACCGGTCTTATCTGCTGTTTTACTGTTGCAACTATTCAGAAGTACTGATTAAAACAAGTCAATAAAGAGTAATTTGTCTCTGTTGAGTCCTTGTGGGATGATGGACCCTGAGTCTGCAGGGATGGTTGCTGTCCAAAGTACTGAAACTTGCTGCTATGGTAAATATGGAGAAAATCACTGCATCTGCTGTCATTTTCCATCTAATGTGTCAATCTAGAGAAGAATGATGACTATTTTCAGGTCAGTGTAGTTTCAGGTCAGACATGGGTGACCTATTTCTGCTTTTAACTTGATTTATGAGAAATGTCCTAGACTTGTGTTCTATGTTACACTGGTTAAACCACTTTTTAGTCCAAATCTGGACTCAGTTAGACTGTAAATGCCTTAATTAAATTCTAAAAACACACGTTTGCGTTCAGATCTTTATATTTTCGGGACTAGTTTGATGGGAAAACCTGACCTAGAGCCTCAAAATCTGACACAACTCTGGCAAGAAAATCCGAACGCTTTTCCCCCAAGGTATAGGCTACTTTATACTGCATAAATCATTCATGAAAGCACTGTGCACCGATTATTCTCCCTCTCCTTTTAGACAGCCCCCTTCTCCTTTTCCCCCTTTGATCTCCTCCATGCGCCAAGAACTATCAATATTTGCTAAACGTTTCTCACAAAGCCTGTCCGTGCACCGGGAGAAGCTGCAGAGGTCTCACGGGCAGGGGATAAGACATAGGAGAAGCATTAATGAGATGCCCAGAGCGATTTCCCTGTGCGTGCGCAAGGGCAGCAGATGTAGCAGGACACGCAGTCCCAGGGGACCCAGTCCTCGGAATTTCATCAGCGGCCCGGGAGACCCAACACAGACCCCCTCCAACGGGGAGAGCTGGGTGACGGACGAGGTAAATCATCTTTACTATGGATTGCAATTATCGGTTTTCTGACAACCCCCGCCTCCCCCCTATCACAAAAAGTGTGTGTGTGTGTATTCCTGTGTGTGAGAGAGGAGGAGTGACGAGTCGCGTGGTTTGCGAGGTGTTTACGGGATCAAAATAATTTATTCATCCCTGGAATATTTATTATTTACCCCCCTCTGCTCAGCTGCCAAAGCATCATTGTTGCACGAGAGTCTAAATCTTAATGTTTAATCATCTCTGACCTGCTGAAAAAAAATACAAACTTGTAAAAGGCCCCCAAACTTTTTCTTTGAAGTTTAGATTGATCTGATCAGATATATTACACTCTCTCCTACTGCAAACATGAATTAAAGTTTAAATAAAATCTTTTTGACAGATACCTGGACTCAGCCTCAACCAATGAGCTAAATCAGAAGTATCAAATGATTAAAGGGAAAGTCCACCCTAAATATAACTTTCCTTTACACTGTGTGTTTTCAGTTAAAGCAGCACTCCACCTATTTCACACTTCAAGATCAGCTTAATCGTCATAATTATAGGCTACTAAAGTCAACCTGTGAAAACAGTATAATGTCTTTTGTGGCTTTAAAGGCAGCTTTCTAAAGTCTGAAAAATTAACCTTAATGATGTTTTAGTGATGTCATTAGGGTTATCTCGGCTTGGACTTGGAGACTATATATTTTTATACAGAAAGCCTGCAAACTGATGGCATGGAGTTTGAAAGATGTGGGGGTTTACTAAGCAGGGAACTCCTGTTGCATTATGGGAATTGTAGGATCAGTGTTTTTGGAGCTTGATCCACACTACGGACTAAAAATCAGAATATCTCAGCTTAGATTTTGACCATTTTATAAAATCTGTCTCTTAGAGTCCTCCGACATTATAGGAGTGCAATACTAAATCACAGGATCAACACGGATCCAAGCAGTTTTTGTTTTGAGTTGTCACAATTAAAGTATGTCTTTTTGAATGCAGCCTCCAACTGTGAATCAGAAAATATGCCCATATCTCAGTAAAATCACCACCGGTGCTGTCATACTGTCCCACTGTTCACCGTCTGTGGAGCAGCTCCATGTGGATGAAATCATCAGTCTGTCTGTCTGTCTGTCTGTCTGCTGCTTCAGGAGAAACTGCCTCAGATTCATAAATTAAAACTGAGCTGACAAACTGCTCTGTGAATTGTATTTTAGATTGAGTTTTTCCATTAAAATCACAGTCTAAGCAATATTCACATTTTCTTTAATACTGCACAGTCAGCCTAATTACATGGACCACATGCAACACATGCAACTACCTACTGGTCTCAACCGTTCAATCTATGGGATAACTAGCTTCAGCCTGCTAGAAAGGGTGAAGGCAATTCATTGAATATCGATTAGCAATCATGAGATCTTACTGAATTTTAGACAGCAGATGCATTATTTAGCGTCAGTAGCTTCAAATACCTTAAATTAGCAAGTTGCTCAGAGGTCACACAAGAGTTTTAGTCAGTGTTAGTTGATTATTTCAAAGCAAATTTTGATTGAATTTGATACAGCCTGCAATAAAGTATATTAAAATCTATCAAATTCAAATCAACCTAATAGTTGATCATCATAGTAAGCAAATAAGAAATCAAGTGTCTCCTCATTGATATTCCCTTGTGAAAAATACAACGAAAGCATTCTACAGCAGCACTATAAATAAACAGTACATCCTGCTGGAGTGGTATATAGGAGAAAGAAATGCCATAAAGTAAGCTATGATGAGATCATTACTGCGTGCCATAGACACACTATATATGAATATTATAGGAATATTACAGGGGGGTCTCTCGTTAGGGGTTATGGCCAGGATTGTCATTGTGTTTTACATCCTCGCGTGGGGGCTGACAACGACACACCAGCAAATCGGGTGGGAGAGCAGGTCATCAGTGTCTGACAGGGGGGCTGAGAGAGAGAGAGGCTGACTGAGTGAGTGACTGGGAGAGAGAGGGAGAGAGGAAGGGGGAGAAGAGGGGAGTGAGAGAGATGCTGGAGAACAGAGAGCAGCAGACGCACAAGGTGCTCCTTCGCTCTCAGACCTGCAGCGCTCAAAGATCAGGCACGAGCAGCCTCAGGGTGGCTTAAAAAGTATTTCACTGGATGTAGGCTAAACCTCTTTTTGCACACCTGATGGATTGTACTGCTTTATTGTCTTCTCGGACTACTGGAAATCTGAGAGGTTATTTTACGCACACGTGCGAGCGCTCACCGTGAGTCACTGGTCCGGATTACAAAACCTTGTGGATCTTTTTGGAGGGTACGAGAGAAATGAATTAGATGGATATACAAATCAAATAGGTGCCCCGAGGAGTGGAATATTTTCTAGGCTACACTCGCAGTCCACATGGCTTTGCCAAACTCATCGGGGTCTCCCGGAGCTGGGAAGCCCAACCCCAGCGTCATAGACCTGGGGACAATCTTCGTTGACTCCGACATCATATTTGGATTTACAAGTCACCTGCTAAAGAGAAAAACAAAGGTAAGAGTTTCCTGAAGGGATAACTGAAACACAGCTTATTTAAAATTTTAAATTATCATGCTTGTGTTCACGTATAAAATAAATGGGAAATAGTGATGAGACAGACAACTGATGTGACGGCTCCTGTCCGGTATTCAGGACCTTGAACAGCACCTCGCAGCATCCACAATCCCCTCTCTGTCTCTCCTTGGATCTCACTCATCATCAGTTTGTCTTTTTGGACACTTTTGCAAAATTGTGCTGCAAATTAAAGTGTCTTTGGCAGCGATGAACTTTTATTCTCTGAAACTATTGCTCGGCGTAGAGCTAATGGCCAAAATATCTCCTAGTTTTACAGAAATTGGATAATTAAATTAGAAGTCGCTCTCAATTAACTCTCAACCGGTTTAAATATGGTGGATAACTTATTGTGGGAGCGTTTGTGGACCATCTGAAGATTTATAATAAATTCGTGATCTTTTCTGTGTCCTGCAGCCTCAAACATTTTGCAGCCCAACGTAAAAACAGAAAATGTATTTGACCTATACGTTTCAATTCACCCCGTCACATTGCCTCTAAATTGGTGTGAGTTTTACAACCAGGAGACAAAAGACTGTGGGTTTCCCTAAATAGGTCGTTTGAGGGCAGGAAGAAGAGAAACCGTTTCAGATGATGAGGGCAGCAGCGCATGTGGCCACTGTCGCTTACATCACCCACATGAAATATTCAAAGTTTACCAATTAAATATTTAACCTCAGTACCTCCGCCCCTGAGATGCTGCTCTGCGTCTTTGCCAGAGGATGGCGCCAGACACCAACGACACACAGAGGCACTCCTGCGCCTGGAAGGAGAGGCAACAGTTGCTGTAACTGAGCGGTCACAGCTGAAACAGAAACACAATGATAGAAATTATCTGTTCTGTTCTATTCTTTAAATGGCTTGATAGACAAATAAATCAACACTTCATCGGCTGGGATAAAAGAAGCGTAAAGAACCCTGAACTCAATTTATCCACCTTTTACTGTGGTAAAATCTGCCTACATGAAATTCAGCTAACACAGTGAAAATGATGTCAGTCTTATGATCTTATTGGAGTGTATATACATTCATCATTTTCTGTATCACGGGGTTTTCTAACAGTGGTGCTTATTTCCCATGATCACCAAGAGGAGAACTACCCACCTTTTAACCCCTTGAACACCAGTATAAACTCCTGTTTTGCAGCAAAACTTCACTTAAAATTCAAGTGGAGATCCCAAAGTTTCCAAAGAAACCTAAAATGTCAGGCGGAATTCTGGGGAAAATGTGTATAAAATGATGCGTAAGACTTCTACAATATTTCTATTTCATGGAATGATGAAGCCATGAAAGCATGGAGTCTGAGATTTGAACATTTCACTCAGTGTACGCATCATATAGCTTCAGTGAAGAGCTGGAAAAAGCAGAGCATATATGTGATACAGTGTGGAATAAGATGATTTTCCCAACCTCTGATCTCTCGTATAGCCCCCCCCCCCGCCCTGCGCAGGAAAAGTTTTCTTCAGCCCTCCCATTCCAGGAGTAATACCGCCTCCTGCGCACCGCTGAGCACCCTCCTGTACCAAAACTCCTCCGCTGTAAACTTATGGCACACACTCAGGAGTTGCCTTCGATCAGCGGCCACTGGTCCAGTACAATCTGACAGATGACTGGTAACCTTCAGTCAGGTCTTCAGTCCAGCCTATGGCTCTGCCCCGCGATTTTCAGCGGCAAAAGCTTTGAGTTTGGTGTTTCACGAAGACGTTCTCGTGAAGGTGCAACCTTGATCTGGGAGAATGAGCTCATTTGCGTGCAATTCAGCTCCTGATGGAAGGGACCCTAGCAACCGCATGTTCACTGTAAGTGTCTCACTGCACGTGATTAAATGTGTGATAGGATCTATTCTACTCATGTAGGTTGTATCATTTCCACCTAACATAAAAGCCGCTTAAAAAAACTTGCATCTCTTTGGTGCGCACTTGGACAGTTGCTCTGTATTCAAACGGGTCGTCAAGGTACAAACAAACACTTGCACGCACGCACTGGTGCAGGTGTGACCTGTTATTATTCTCACAATCGAAGTTAACCGAACTTTTTTCCTTATGCTTAAGGTGGAGGGATGTCCGAGTGGGGAGTCACCGGTAACCCCAAGGAAAAGACTTAACTCTGCGGATGACGCCCGGTGCAGCAGCCGGCCTCCTCCTGAGGGCGCCGGGTCGGTTTCCATCTCCGAGTCGGAGGAGAAGGGAGGCTTTTGCCAGCAATGTCAAAAGAAAGTCACAGAGCTGAAGCAGCAGGCGCTGGCCCTGGCAGACCAAAATTCTTTGAAGGTTGGTTTAATAACTTTTTTCACACTCTTTTAGGCCAATCTCATGTTCAAATTCAAACTGTTTTGCAATTATTATACTGTGCTAACCTCAGTTACATTGCTATTTTACAGCATTTCTTGTTAAGAAATAGTCAAATTAGGTTCAAACAGTCTACATGTGAGCTAGTTACAGTCACTGTTTTACACAGAGCAGTCATAGGGAACTCAGCTATGGCAGCAGCTACATTTCTGTAGCACTACAAATGTCTTTTGGCTTTTCTTGCCCACCTGCACCTGCTCTTAACACATAATGTGATCCTCTCGATGGTTTATAATTGTACCAAGAAAGCTCTCAGCATCCACTTGTAAAGTTGTTTATTGCATGCTTGACTTCAAATGCTGGCCTTGGATGTGAAAATGGACGCTTTTGAGACTTTGAAAGTGGCCCATTGTTTGGCTAAACAATGCTTATCTCTTTATTTTGCTGTTGGGTGGGGGGTGGGGGTCGAGGGAGTTGAAATGAGCGAGCTGCTCATGTTGGAGACTGAGGAGGAAGTTAAAGTCCCAGTTGACCTTCGCTGTGCATTGAAAGTGTTCCTGTACGGCTGCTCCCACAATTCCCACCACTGTTAAATATAGGCCCTGAGACTGCTGTTGTTGTGGCGGGCTGGGTTTGCCCCTCAGGTCGGGTCTCCTTTGTTGTCCCGTTTTAGAGAGAGAGTCCCAGAGTCGGATTGGATTACAGCTCTTCAAGGTTTCCCCCTCAAATCCCACAGCACCCGATGTTCATACGGGAACAGGTAGACAAGGGACAAGGGGGCATTTTCTGAAGCACCTGCACTCTCTGTTTGAGACGTCTGCATGTGTGGTCTAATCTTTGTTCTGAGCATATCAGATCTATGTTCAGGTATCAGGTAAGTCCACCCCGTAAACACATTAAGCCTACCCCTAACTGCCATTATCTGCCATGGGAACTGACCTCCCCTTTTTAGTGTGGGACCCTCCAGCAGTACTTTGTGGCCTTCACCAGGTGCTCTGTGTTATAGAAAGAGATGGGAGCAGCCCCCTTCTCCCCCTATTTTGCACTTGTTGATGGCTAAATTGGGCCTTAATTCTGGGGTGGCAAACAGTGATGGCAGGGTGCTCTCATTGTACCGGGGTTATGGTATGGGCTACTTCAGCTGAAGGATAATAAACCCATTGTCTTTGTGAGTTTGAGCTGCCCACCTGTTGGGCCTCATAGGATGGACGCGGTTGTGGATGATCGCTTCCAAATTGCTTCCTCCATGGAGGGAATAAGGTCGACGGGGCGACTCAGGTGGCCTGTTGGTGTGTCTGGGATCACGCTACCTGCTAGGCTTAGGCCAGTGTTGTGTCTGCGGTTGTTATGGGGGAAAAAAACGAGAGCGGAGACTGTTTACCCGAGGTTGCACTTCCCCTCCCTCCCCATCCGCCCGCCGTCCCGTTTTTGTGCAGAGGAAGTTGGCCTGGTCTCCAGACATCCCTCTCCCCTTCACCCTGCCTGTAGACGTATTGTTTGAATACAGTAGTAGTAGCGAGTAGATGAAAATTCAAGGAAGAGTGTTTGGGTAGAGTGAATGTGCCTTTATACATGAAGACTACTAGAGGGAAAGTTCACTGTTTACACACACTGAAGCCTCCCAGACAGCTTTTGTGTTTTCCTGTTTGGGTCTAAAGGAACCTGCTTACACTATGTCCCACAAGAAATTCAGGGAAGTAAAGGCTTTTTCCCTCCACACTGTAGCCTAGAGGTGTAGGTGAACCCTGGCAACAACACAGTCAAAGTTTTGCGCAGAAGCCACTTGGTCAGTATTAGAAAACTCAAGATGACAAATAATTTCTTTATGCGTCAACATCCACTGGCAGCAATTAAATATTTGTCACGCTTCCTGCCTCTAAGGGCCGGCTTCATTTCAAGTGTCTTTAGTTTGTGTTTGACAACTTTTTGAAACTATTTAAACTGCACATGCAACTACATTGCCCTTTATAAACATCAAAGCAATGCTTTTCTAATTACAAATATTTTATGACATTGTGTTGAAGGGCTCAACCCCAAATTAACTTTGCTGAAATTATGTCCTTGAGCTACCACCCTTATGTTTCAGCTGCCATGCCACATTTTATGTTATTCAGACAGCAGATGATTAAAAAAACCCTGGGAAAAAAAAATGCCCTTTGCTAAAAGGACAGGCAGAAACATCAGAGACACTGACAACCTCCAGACTGGATTTAATCAAGGGAATTCACCTACTTAATTTGCATAATTAAAACCTACAGTAAGGAGTGACTTCAATAGTGAATAGCAGACAGTCTGGATTCAATAATTGCAGACTGTGCTTATTGTGGCTGGACACAGTGGCTAGGTGAGGTATGATATAAAGAAAGACGATCACGTAAACCTCAACTTCAAAGAAACCAACTAGCTTCTTACTGTAATCAGAAGCTCTGTCAACACAGACACATAGGACCATGCAGCTGGATCAGATCCAGCTTTTTCTAAGTCTCTGACCTGAAAGGGATACTTAATATTTGGGTTGTTTGTGCTGATGAGATGAAATGAGAGGAAAGTGTTTTTGTGCCTTCAACCATCTCACGAAAAAGTTAAGAGAGTGTCAGTGACAACAATAGGCCATTAGGTTTGTATAGAGCCGGTAGCCTGGAGTCTTTGTGACCTGTAAGGACTATAATTCCTCGCCCGTGGCCAGGCTGGGGCAGCTCAAGCCCCTCAGTCACAGTTTAGACATGAGCTCTGTCACTTGATATCTCTTTTTGAAAAGGCTAACCTTAATTGTATTCGCTGATCCATGAGGGAGATGACATTCAGGGAGAATGGGAGCCAAAAAGACTGGATTACGTTGATGAAATATGCAAGGAGGTGCATCGTTGCTCAGGTTCAAAGAATCTTTGAAGAGCAAGTTGGACGTGTACAAAACTATTTTGGGAAATACGCTAATTTGCCCTCTTGCCGAGAGTTAGATGAGAATATTGATACCACTCTCATGTCGCATATTTACCAAGATGTTGAACTATTTTTTGTGTTTGTTGCCCTCAACAGCTTTAATGTAATGTTTTACTGGGAAAACTAAAGTTTGGAACATGGAAATATATTAAGTCTTTTCAATTTTCAAGCCAGAGTTCCAGAGCAGATATTCTGGGGTTTGGTGTGCTGCAGAGCCTGCAGGTCCGTGATGAAGTCAGCAGTGCTAACACCCGCTCATAAATACTGAGACCTATGAATATACAAGCAGTCTTGGACCTTGTGAGCTCCGCTAGTACACTGACTGATTAACAGAGAATGTCCTGCAGGGCTTTGAGGGCTTGAAGATTTGGATTAAGTTGAGCTGTTGGAGGTTGAGGTCAGTTGCAGCCAGGCCTTACCTCCCTGATGACCTTTGCCCTCTAGATATGGGGAAACTGAATTTAGGACCACAAGCTAACCAGGTCACTATGGGGATCAAGGTGTAGTGAAGTTAAATCTTGGTGACAGAGAATGAGCAAACTGCCAGCTAATCACGAATACCATGCACTGCTGATGTATGCACAATGTGTCCAAGCCTGTTATGGATGGTGTGTGTGCGTGTGACTATGAATGCGGCCGCAGGAATTAATTTGTTCGACGAGGCTTTTTGCCAGTCTTTTCATGTTGAATTCATAAATTATGGGACCAGTAATTCTCGCGAACGACTCATTTGGATTCATGTTTGATTTGTTTCTGCTTTGTTCGTCATTTGACACTTGATCCACTTTAAGGGCAGAATTGTTAGTGAATCCATGTAAGTGTTACAAGGAAATTAATCAACACTACATCATGCAACAAAGAGTCAGCGACATTGTACGATCTGAGTTTGATTGACTTTGTTTTGTGTGAAATAAAAACGTATTTCTACACAGTCATTTGTGTGTATGTACAAAAATCCCATGTATTAACTGTATGTTGCTTGCTTTCCGCCCAGTTTCCTATTTCATTTTGTGCCTGCTTGCCCACTTATGGATTTGTATAACTGTCAAAGAAGAAGTGGGGCAGAGTGTTTGGTTGCCAAGGGGCCAGCAGGAACATTGCTTTGTTTATAATAGTACTGTGCATAGATGAGTGTGTGTTTACAAGCCAGTGTAAGAGAAATGGTTCAGGAGAGACATGGAAGAAGTGGGTGAATGGCTGCAGGTCCACCTACCTTGCTACTGCTTCTCAGGCGAGTCGGGGGGAGTGTTACCTCTCCTTTGTCGACTGACCTCTGACCTTTCTGTCAGCTCTCCCAGTCTTTATGGTGGGTTAGGGTTTCAGGGGGCTGAGCTGGGCCGGAACAGGTGTACGCTGCCAGGTTCGCTGCAGGAGGGCAGACGACAGGACAGAGTGATTGGCAGACGGATGGAGGGAAGGATAGAAAAAAAGACTGTGTGAAAAACCCCTCCGGTTGTGAAACTTGAGCTAACGTAGAGTTAAAACAGAGCATGACCATATTATTCTATTCACCTCTAAGCACCTGAGCCCCCGAGGCTCTCTGTGATGTGTGTGTGTTGCGTGCCTGTGTGCCTGCTCAGCAGTGCATGCGCTCCAGAGAGCCTGGGAGGAGATGAGAGACGAGAGGGGAGAATAGAGGAGACTGTGGGCTGAGCCGTCCCCTCGCTTCATCCCTGCATGCAGTGTGACTTCTGCTTTATGGCATGTGGCTGTATTAAACTGCAGAGCAATAATCTGGTGTCAAGTGGTGCAGAGACCACAGACATCAGTCATGGTGCTACCGTGCTGTACTGTATCTGTGAGCCTCAGCAGCATGCAGCTGCTCACTGCCACTTTACCTCAAGTCTCCCCAGCTTCATTCACTCACTCTTTCAGCAGCTGTCAGCCACCTCTTCATGTGACAAATCTGCATGCATTGTGTTCGTTTCTTTCACTGTTAGGGCTGGGTATTGACCCTCAATACGTTTTTGGTACCGGCCGAAATGTGTCCGTAGCACCAAGTACTGAAACCTGGCATCAAATGTCTGTGTAAATTCATAATCTTATTTACTTATTCTTTCATTAGGTAGTTCTTGATTTAAATCAAAATGTTGCCAGACTTTGTTCTACATTTAACATTTGAGAATTGTGACTTCTTTTGTTAAATGATTTGGTAGTTGTATGAAACTCGGCTATCCTATTGCCACTAGTATTAAACATTTTCAAACAATACCAAGCTGCACTTAGTGTACAATGCAGTATTACAGTATAGTGGAAACAGTGCCATAGAACAAAGGACTCAGTTGGTTCACTTTTCTTGGAAGAAAATGCCTTTATTTCCTTTATTTTCCAGCCGTTATCTCCACTTGGAAGTTGCACATTGCAGCCGCAGTGCTTTAAATGTGGACAGTGGAACTCCGTCACTAGTTCAGGGAGCGTAAAGAGTTTCTCATTCACGTTCCTGCTTCCAGAGTTTCACAACTGGACCTGCTTTTCAAAGTAGCTGACTTTCACTGGACAAAAGCCTTTTTTCTAACCTTCAGGCGTCTCTGGAATGAAGGCCACATCTTCACTGTGTCTGCTGCAGTTTCATTTTACATCTTTAATTTGGTGAGCTGAAAGTGAATTGACCCCAATTGTGGCTGCCCAGTCCGCTACTTATCGCAATTGCAAGGATAAATTGCTACGAGGCAGAGTGCAGGAAATGGGTTAAGGGTGCGCAGATGCAAGCGTTGATGGGTCTGGTTGGAAAATGAGCTGCAGTAAGGCTGATGCTCATCGCCTTTCATCAGGAGGATAGTGAAGGAATCTGTTGGAAGAGGTGGAGGAATTCTCCACCTGGAATAACTGCCATTCCTTACGTCTGCACTGCGCTCCTGGCTGCTCGAGGAGCAGATCCACGGCGGGCAAGATGAAACAGGAGCTGACTGAGGCTTCCCACCAAATGGCCACTACACACACACACACACACACACACACGCACACGCACACATATTCTGCTTACACAGCCTAGTGCACACAGGTGAACTCATGCGTGAGTTCAGACACATGCATGTGCATATGCACAGAGTTTACCTGAATGTGTCCTCTTCTGGGCATCTGGCCTTTTCTGGTGCGGCTGCATGCCACTGTAATGTCTACAGAGAGCCGTCCAGATGTTCCCTTAGTTACCTGTCAAGGTGAGAAGAGCTATTTAGAGCTGCTTAGACCTGGGAATTTACTCTGCTTCAGCCTTCAGTTATTGTAAAGTTTGCAGTGCCTCTCTCATTCACTAAAGTCAAATATGTAAAGGCAACTTATTATCCTTAACAGCTATTCAGTAAAGACGTTCAATCAAAGTGTGTGACTTAGGAGACCAGCTGCAGCATTACCTTTATAATGAGCTGATGAGAAAGAAATAAGCTACCAGAGGCCATCACGCTTGATAGAGCCTCTTAGCTTGGAAATGGTACCACAATATTATGATTAAAAAAGAAAGTAAATGTGTAAGAAGTCTTTTTTCATGAATAGTAATAAAATCTTACTTTCCTTTGCATTTTGGGAAAAACGTGTTCATTTTCTTGCCAAGAGTTAGAGGAGAAGAGTGCACAAATTTGATATGAGTGGTCATTTTCACTTAGTGCAACAATATTTATGGTGCCTGTTAATAGCCGGTCACAGGTGTGTATTT
Organism: Macquaria ambigua; assembly: GCA_008360985.2. Classification (NCBI taxonomy): domain Eukaryota; kingdom Metazoa; phylum Chordata; class Actinopteri; order Centrarchiformes; family Percichthyidae; genus Macquaria; species Macquaria ambigua. The sequence goes on along the minus strand of VMKM01001217.1, from coordinate 2,069 downwards.
ACTGAGTAAAATCCGTCAGGGAATCAAAACAGAGGCCTGGATCTGGTTTTGTTTTATTAACGATCATTTTCACAGAATTCTTTGAATCACAGCACCAGGTAATCCTGAGACTGTGACAACACCTATATTCTTTAGCTGTATCTTGTTGTTTGTGTATTTGAAGAATGATTGCCATGCATAATGGCACTTGTCTGAATGGGTTTGCTGCTGTTTGGTGAAGGATCATGTGTTACAATGAGCCAGACTGAAATGAAACAATGGATCTGCAGTTGAGGCTGACAGGGCGATGTGTTACAGCACAGCACAGGTCCGTGGAGCATGAGAACAGAGCAACAAAGGCAGAAATGTCACTGGGCAAAGAACATAAATGCAACAAGAAGTGTAACCAGTGGGAATTAATCAGTTTGACTTGTTAATTTAGGGCGAGCCGCCTGTGTGTGTGATTCTGAGTGTGTGTGTGTGTGTGTGTGTATGTTTGTTTTATGCTGTCTCGGGGCTCCTACTGCCCGGCTCCATATGTCATGGTGAAGTGAGACGTACTCGATCCAAGCAGACCGCAGTCCATTATTGAGTCTGATTCAGAGTATTGGAAAAACATAGTTGTTGAGATAAATTTTCAAGACGGTACACAGACAGTAAGGAACACTGAGTTGGAGGTAATCTCCTGCTGGCTCCATAAAACGCGCTCAATTGACAGCAGGCCTTGTGGTAGCAGACAAATCGCCTGGCTTATAGCAATGTGCTGAAAGAGAATGCCAGCGCTGTGTATCCTTGCCAAGATGGATATGCAGACAGCAAACTCCGAGCTGTTTGGGCGTGGCTCCCTTGCTCACAGCAAACAGTGGATCATTGGAATATGGTGCCTAAGTTGGACTTGACATTGCCTTGTTTGTTTTCCTTTTTGGCAGATGTTGGGTGTTGGATGTTGATGTTAGGCAGGTTTATGAAATCTGTGATAAATGTTTACAGGGAATGTGCAATCCCCTCTCTGAACAAGCATTGTCGAAGTGCCAGGAGCAAGGCACTTAAAGAGTTTGTTTTATCAGAATCAGCTTTATGTGTACACATACTTTTTTTTTTTTTTTTTTTTGCAGGAATTGTAATGTTTTTCCTACTCACACAAAGTGAAATAAACTAAAAGATGAAATGATTATGTACAATATTTATAGCTTGAAGGTATGGTATGTTATGAGATATAGGAATGGATATAGTTGATATGGTGAATGTGTTAGCAAACAGTTGCTTATTTACCCATCAAGCAGACATGGAGCAACATCAAAACATAGTCTCCACCAACTCATGAGGGAAATATCTTTTAGTGGCTACTGTAAAAACCCCACTATCTTCACTAGCTAGTTGCTAACATTGTCCGTGTCTCATTTGGTGCTGCTCAGCAGGTAGCGTCCAGTGGATTTTATAGTTTTTTCGCTACATGCTGCTGGAAACAAGGCTGATGTGGTGAAAATGAACCAAAAAAGTTGCAGGGAGTAAAACCAAAACAATGAGCTAGAAGATGGTGAAAAACCTCTGGAGAGCAGGATTGCAGATTTGGGTGATGATTTTCTTAGGGTCGTTCAGTAGGAGTGACTCCTTTCACATTACACACTGGTAGTAATTTCATCCATTGCTAATAAAAAAATATGGACTAGAGCAGCTTTTACTATGAATTTTGTTAGTTTTAAGTAGAATTGCAAAGCTTGTAACCCTATAGTATAGTAGTTCACAGATGTCTATGGACTCCATAGAAGCTCCTTAAAAGAAGGGAAATACACTTTCTCAACAAAGTAATATTTCTAACTAGCATTTCTGCAATTACAAAAATCCCAATTATAATTACATTTTTGTTTGGAACTACTGGGTGCAGTTTGATATTTCTTAAAAGCTAACCTGTCCATTCCCAGAGGAGCCTCTCAGCGACAAACAGTAATAAACAGTGAAGTGTGCAGCTGCTGTGTGAGTGCACCGTTGTGCTTTCATGTCATATTTCTATATATGTGTCTGGGTGACAGTATGCATGCATCTCTGTGTGATTCTATTTGTGTTTGTGTAATAGCAGATGGATTGTGATG